>OX424576.1:131683143-131993143 GCA_949152435.1 Gastracanthus pulcherrimus
AAGGTAGTAAGAGAAGTGCGATGCAAGATCTGAGAGTCAAACCGGGGCTTTGTAGAAGCAAGATGGTAGTTTGAAAAGTAAGGGCGCTAGTGGTTAAGATAGTTATTGAATTCAGAGTTAGAAAGCGAGGGGGTGGGGTAAAAATCTGAATATGGGAGGGGGAAATCTAGAATGGTGCAAGTACCGGAGGCTTCTTTGGCAAGAAGATCGGCCCTTTCATTGCCGGGAATTCATATGTGGCTGGGAATCCAAGCGAGGCGAAAGACGTTGTTGGAAAGGGATAGACCCTAAGAGAAAATGTTTGACTTTGAAAATATAGGTGATGGGAGAGGAGATGAAGTCGCAGAGACTAGAAATGGCTTCGAGCATACTTAAGAAGTCGGTAAAGATGATGCAGCTAAGGACGTCATGTTGCTCGATATATTCAAGAGTTAGCTGAATAGCGAGGGCCTCGGCTGTGGCAATAGAGTCATGAGAGAAAATTCCGAAGCGGCGATCGAGATTACGATTAGGGCAGTGGATAGGTTACTGTAGCTACCCTCGGGCATGAAGGTAGACCCACAGGTAGACCCCAGCCTGCCCTCGAGCATGAAGGTAGCCTAGAGCGCTCGCGGCGACGCGGTTCTGCTATCGAGCATGAAGGTTGCCGTAGAACGTTCGCGGCGACGCTGTTCTCTCCTCGGAAATTCAGTCAATCGCAGTCGCGCCTCAAGGTATCGCTCAGCGCTTCGGCTCACCTGAAGCGCAAATGTCGGCGCTCGATATGATTTTTGGATTTCCTCTTGCGCGCGGGTATACGCACGGTCTCTCTTCGTGCGCGTGTTAAACGTACGGCTATCTTCGCAACAGAAGTGCCAATAAGTATATTATAGTTTTCGATGCGTACGCAGCGGAACTGCGCGTACATTCAAAAACTTTAAGATACTTGATGCAACTTGTGTTATAAGAGGCCTGCTTTGAGGATCCTTGCAAGTAATACATTACTTGGTCCCTCTCCGAGTCAAAATTTGGAGTCATAGCCGATGCTTCTGGAGCCTCTCTAATTATAGCGCAGAACAAAGAGGCTTCTGCGAGTGTCCTATACTATTCTTGTAATGCTTGCACTCACATTCAGTGTGCGTGCACGTTCAAAGGTATCGCTAGATATAATTCAGCATTTCAGGACGCTGCAGTCAACACTTATAGTTTACGCAAGTATTTAAACGGGGACTTAGATGGGCACTTATTTCGAAAAGTGTGGCTACATTATACTATAGCATTTATTTGCATACGTGCAGGTTTCATTACGTATCTGGCATATCCTCGAATAGCGAGATCGAATCCCAATAGCATTTCTGTGCATTAGGGCAACCACACTGTCTTTATTGCATTCGAGAATTAAATTTAGCCATTCTCAACTGTGTCTCAAGACTCAAATATAACATATACTCATAGGATTCAAGTGCAAACTGCATAATTTTTACTTATTCGTGCGTAACTCAAGACATGCAGATTAAAGTTTAAAATTCCCTCGGGAACTCGCTACTATGAAAGCACTATTAATTATTAATGGTTTGGTCGTCAAAAGTGAGGGATGCGTCGGAGGTGTCGATTTATTTGCGTGAAAAGACGATGAGTTTAGTTTTACCAGGGGTAATAGAGTCACCTAGGAAATGTAAATAGGAGGCGATCATGTTCAGGCTGTTTTGAAGAACGGCCAGGCAAGGTTAGAAGAGATATATAGAATTACATCGTCAGCGAGACAGAGATATTTAAAGTTCGGGTCGATGAGTTCAGAGAGATTATGCGTGTAGATATTGTAGCCAGTTGGTCTGTAGCAGCAGTCTTCAGGGATATCTTCGAGCGTCTCGAAGGTTCCCGGATCTCACCACCATCGTTAAAGTAGATGGGCTGGAAGAGATGATATTGTAAAATAAATTGAATATTTGCCAGGGAAGGCCTAAATCGCGAAGAATGTGAGCGAGTATGCCAGGGTCGATACCGTCGAAGGCGCTCTTGATATCAAGAAAGAGAGCTACGGTGTAAGCGTTTATAGCGAAGCTGGATCTATGCTTTCAAAAGCTAAACTGGAAGCGAGGAAGGATATGGTATCTTTCTAGCCACCAGTTGAGCTTGCGAAGGACTAGCCTTTCATAGACTTTAAGCAGAGATTGAGAGAGAGAGAGATGGGGCGAAACTTGCCAGTGAAGAAGACTATGAATTCCTTCCAAGAGGATGGAAATTCGCCCCTCATGAAAAGGCCATTGAAAACAGAAAGAAGGAGGAAAATAGGTGAAAATCCCTCAGGCCTCAGGTATGCTTGCTGCCCCAGGCGGCATTATGGCAATTGAAATCGCCTGCTAGAAAGATAGAGTTATAGAAGGAGATGGATGTAAGAAAGTTGTGGAGGTGTGAGTAGTCGAAGGGTGAGTTTGGAGGTCTGTAAATCGAGACGATAAGAAGCTCGCCTTGGGTAGTGAGGAGAGAGATAGCGTTGGATTCCAAGTTGTTGAAGGAGTCGTAAGTTTTGACCAAGTTGAAAGGGGTAGTGTTACGAATGCAAGTGGTTGTGCTGCCTCCTCTGCCAGCCGGTGTGTTGTTGTGAACAACAAGAAAACCTTTAAACGAGGCAGAGTCGCCGGGGTTAAGCGACGATTCGCAGAGAAGAATCACGCCAAAATCCTTGGAAATGTCTTAAATTTTGGATTTGCGCTGCCTGAACGAGAGACAATTCCATTGGAGAATTCAAAGATGTTTAGGCTGTTGTGTAGTAGCCATTGTTGGGAGTAGAAGAGGAGGAGGGACGGAGGCGCGAACAGGCGTAAGATACTTGAGAGGCAATGTTGGTATGGCCAAATGACGCGATTAAAGGAAGGAGAGATTGAAAGATTAGATTGAGAAGGAAATTAACAACAGGGTTTTGGTCGACGGCGGATTAAAAAGGAGAAATATTTGCAGAGTTAGTAGGTACTGGTAACGAGAGAGAGGAGGCTGTGAGGGAGGATTAGGTCAAGGGTGTTGGGTTGGAGGGTGCCTAATGAGTGATAGTGAGTGCTTGTTGTGAGAGTTGAGGTTTGCCTGGGAGCAAGGGGAGATGGGAGAGTTGGCGGTTTGGAGACGGAGTGGAAAGCCTGGAGGTTGGAAGTAGGATGGGGGGGGGGGGGGGGACTAGATGGGCATGGACTTGGGCTTGGCGCCGAGGGCTTCTTGTGAAGAGGCATTCAGGGTGGGTCTGAATTGACGTTCGATAATAGCGTGAGAGAGAGTGAACGAAGGGCTGATGGGAAGGTTTGAGGGAAAGAGAGAGGAGAAAGGGAGGGAGGGGGACCTAAGGGAGGAGGAAAAGAGCTGGTGAGGTTGAAAAGACGAGGCGTGGGTGATGTGAGATGGTTAGAGCATTGGAAGTTAGGGTAGGAATAAGAATTGTACGGAGGGGGATTGGTTTGCATTACGTGGGGAAGAGCCTCAGCGCGAGAGAGAGGTTGTGAGTAGCTGCATGGGTGCGCAGCGTAAACTGGAACTTCCATTCGGGGCAAGACTTGTCTTGGGGGAGGTGGTGCTGGTTACAGTGAATGCAGATGGGTTGAATGTTAGAACAATGGCAGGTTTCTTCGGAAGTGTGGGTAAGCTGCCCACACCTTTGATACACAGGCTTACTCCTGCATTGGTCCTTTAGGAGTCCATACCTAAAACAGTTAAAGCACATTTTACACAGCGAGGGAGATTCTGCGGTTGAGCCTTACAACTTTGGAGATACAGGTGTTCGGCATAGAAGATAGCTCTTGCAGAATCGTCTCATTGGAGACATCTCTAATGATGGTCTGCTTTGTGAGGCGGTGAGCAGGAACAGAGAAGTGTAGGTTGTGTGCAGCATATGACTGGTTCGAGAGGAGGTGGTTGGCGGACTGGTGATCTTTGAGGGTGATGGACATTTTATGGGAGCCTGAGGTAGATATGGAAACGATGTTACCTTTGTAAACAACAGCCACTAGTCGGCCGACAGTAGTGGGGTAAAGGTGTTCTTGGACTAGCTTGGGGTCGATTGATTCAGCGCAGACTATGAAGGGACCATGATTACGGGATGAATCAAAAGAAACCTTAGTTGATGACGAGTTTTGATTTGAATGTTGAGCTGGGGTATTGTTCCTGTTCTTGGACAAGCTGGCGTTGTTGTCGGTGCTGAGAGCTGATTGGTGGAGGTAGTTCCAGTAGAGGTGTTGGTCAAAGAGGTAGCAGAAGACGTGGTGAAAGATCCTTTCTTAGAGGGGTGATCTTCAGAGTGTAGCTGGTTCTATTGAAGAGGAAGGTAGGTTACGTTGACATTCTCTCTTCCTCTTTTTAAGGAAGATCGGATATAATCCATAGGTTCGTTGGCGGATTAGGAAGTTGTTGGCTGTCAGCGAGAAGAGCTTAAGTAGCAACTTCCTCGTTTTCTGTAGTGAGATGGTTAGGATCAAGTTGGATAAGCGAGATTATGTCTGGAGAAGGAGAGTTAGGAGTACTAAAAGCAACGGGAGAGTTTTGAAGATGATCAGTTTGGAGAGACATGGTGAAGTTGAACGGGTAGGTAGAGTGTGCGAAAGCATTTGATATGTGCGAAGAGACAGGAGGAATCGGCGGGAAGGCAGGCCGAAGACCCCCGTCGCCTTTTGAAGGTTATGCAGTGGGGGCAGGATTTTTGTAGCAGAGAAAGCAAAGAAATGAATATAAAATTACAGAAAGGTTATGAAAAGGGTGTGCAGAGAAGAGCACGGATACACTGACACGGGCGCGGTCACACGGAAGCACTTACTTCACTCAGAAAATGCAGAAAGCTGCGAGAGCAGACAGAAGTACGTCCGGTTGTTCGAGACCTTACGACAGAATCCACGTGTATTCTCGCGCGCTGGCTGTAGCGGTCGCGCCGTGCGCGCGTCACGGCTGGGGGAGCCGCGGGCAGTAGCACTCAAGTCTCGGGGTTTTTCGTTCACTTACAGTTATATTCTCTTTACTTTTCATCTTTTGCAAGTTACCTTTTCAAAATATTCTATGTTCGATAACTGACGCTTCTTCCTCTGAAAAACTTTCAATCGCGAGTTTTATTTGAGTTTCGACTTTTAACTAGGGGAAGTCATACTCCGAGGGGCTCAAGTATTCTATCATATTTCAAATCCTGCAAAGACAAGTGATTTATAAGAAAATGTTCAAGAGCATATTAACATACAGATCTTCACTAAAATGTCTCAAGTGATCAAGTGACTTTAACTACCAGTGAAATTCGATTGTATCATTTGGCTACTTACAAAGGGAAAATAAAATCGGACTATTGTGATTCACGAGACACTGCTCTTGTCTAGACTGTTAAACCTGTAATGTCATTTTAAACCATATATGTTAATAATTTCAACTGTGGCATGGAATCAGTGAAAAAAAAATTGTGTAGTTAAAGAGGACGAAAACCTAACCATTTCATTTTTGCTCTTCTTAGAACTCCATTCGTATGTAAATATTTTGAATTATAACGGTTTGCCCTAATACATTTAGTGGATTTTGCACTGTTTATAGTCTCCCTTATCAGTTCTGATAATCATAACTATTTACTGTTAAGCCACGACTCTTGATGCCTCTGATCTCCAGTTATGTTTACAACGAGTTTGAATGTACATCAATCCTTCGAGAAACTCGAACACTCGAAGCCCGAAGAATTACACCGTCTTTTTATTTTGTGTGTGACATTTGCTCAGTGCGATAAATATTACGGAATTTGTGCGGTATTGCCTTGACGAAACCTATCATAGTTAAAATTTTTGCTTAATCTATAAGTTAATAACAATAATAACTTGAACTAAGTATAATTCTAAATATTAACTTAAGATTAAGTGGCCATTTTAATATATAGTGTGATTTTAGTTATAACCATGAATAATTGTAACATTAATACAAGGACATTTTTTTCTTTCATTATTAACTTATTAATTGACGCCGAGGTTACACAAATGACTACAAGAAGAATCCAGAACTTTAACAGTAATTTGCAAACGACTTCAAGATATTTAAGGTTAATCATGAGTGATTGTTGCGGCCGAGGTTTAAATCCTCGCGCCAAGGGGCTGTTGGAGCGCGCCGTAGGTCACTTGTCCGACGCGTGACCGGCCGTTACATCTCTGCGGGAGGCCTATTCGCAGGGCGTCGAGCCCGACGTCTCCCTTCCACGTAATTTTTTCCTCCACTTTTGAGGAGGCGCAAGGAGAGCAAAACTCCTTGATCGCCCAGTTTTCGCCCTCTTCTGCTCTACTCGCGGCTCTAACCAGAGCACCTTCACGACCGTGCACGCAACACCAAAATTGTCACGACGTGTCGGCCTTTTCGAAACTAAATTTATCTTTTCCTTTTACACACCCATACACATAGTCAAGCATTATTATTATTAATTTGTTAAAGTTAAATTATCGACGTGCAATAAATGCTATTATTATTATTATTGTTATAAAATTAAATGTACTTCAACATTCAGTCGCCTCATTCACTCCAAACTCCTTACGTGCGCAAATTTACCACAGCAATCGGTGTCTCGCTGCACCCGCTCGACGTTAATACCGCGCTTAACTAACTAATAAAAGTTCAGCCGGTTAGCGCGTGAATCAGTGATAAAGCTATTTATATATAGTGCTTTATGACAATCCGTTGAATATTACGACAATTCTGAGTCAAAAGAGGCTAAGACTATAGTTAGATTCTCAAGAGATGGCGCTAGTGACAATATAAACTCTTATGGATGGTAGTCATCCAGCGATGATAATGGTGTGATACCAAGCAGCTTATAACATATTGGTCCAGGCTGCATATAAAGAAGAAAAAAACTGCGCATAATGTAAGTGAACACCATTTTATCGTCCGTGGTACTTGCTGCCGCCTAGCGGATTTTTTTTGCGATGAATTCTAATTGACTGAGATCTTTGCCCAGATTATAAGCACTTCTGTAAGGACTTTTCGAATACGGAGGTTTAGAGTGAAGCAGACTGGGAATGAAACTGACACGCTCGCAAACTTTCGCTTCCTCACGCCCACGTTCCCTGAACTCCCTACACTGCATCTTTGAACTATATTAACGAATTTTCCAATAAATGAGTGAAAAAAACGGTAATGAGGATTATTAACTAAGTTTGAGAAAGCTAAGTGACAATACAGCGGTTTTTACATATTTGCACCAATTGAGTCGCTTTGGCAAAAACTCGAGGAAAAGTCTACCTTAGGTTATGCCAGAAGGAACAGTATTCTGTGGGTTTTTCATTGAATTTAGTTTCCGTGCACGGACGGACTTTTAAAGGGAAGCTTCTAAGGGTGTCTAACCGGTGTAGAAATGTATTTGAGTGATATAGATTTACATACCAAATTATACGGCAAATGAATTTTTGGTTAAATCCATAAGGCATTCGCCCATATAGCTATTATTCTGCATATCATAGAGTATAAGGCATACATAGGCTCTATATAGGGCGAGTGCCTAAAAATCTTAATTTGGAAGTCGACCGAGCTGTAATTTTATATTATAATAAACGTAAAAGCAAATATATATGCGTGATTCTGCCGTAACTTGCCCATTTCGCATCCAGGCCTCTTACACACTTATACATTCGGAAAAAAAATTCGTTCTTAATTTTTACATATAATTATACACAAAATTCAAATTTCCAACCAATGGAGGGAGAACCGTACTATCCCGAATTTCCTAAGAGCATATCTCGTGTAGGCCATCGTGCCGCTCGAGACTACGCTCTCAGGGTCTTACCCGCGAAAAACGCGCAAGCATTTTTCCCGGGGTTTTACTGCTTGCCCGGCGGAAAGCTAACGCGCTCCTCCGCTGGATCGAGTTGGCATCACAATCTTCGTTGCACTTTTGCAGTTCCTATCACGGCGGCTGCAGGAGCGTAACTATAAAAAGGGGGTAAGTCAACTTGAGGTTTTTTCTGGCGAACTCTCTCCAGTCAGTACGCGAACCGCGTTTAAATTCATATTACTTGACGGTAAAAGAACGGCTTGTCCGTTACAGTATATTGCGCGGATCTGAACTCGAGTCATAATTCATGAATACCTAGAATAGGGGAGAGAGGGGCATGTGTGACAACCTAACTTTAATATAAGATTATGTACAAAATTAAGATGTTTAAACAATTTAAAAAAAGAAAATATTTAGATAAACCTCTGTAGAAATAGAATCAATAGCTTAAACGTATTATTTTGTAATACATTTTGCGGTATAAATCAGAAAGTAAAACTAACGAAAATGTTCTACGTGCCCCACTATGGGGCATGCGTGGCATGGGGTGAGCACGCGTAGCACGGCCTATTATGAAGTAAACTACAGTCTTTTTTTACTTTGTAGGAAAAATCAGCTGCTGCTGTAAGCGTGCCGCTGCCTACCCGCCCGTGCTACTCGTGCTCCATTTGCAATGCTTTTTTATACGTCAATTACATTATTTATAAATATTTCTAGGTAAAAAAACAAACGGAACAACGAAATGTCAAACAAATGAAAAACGAAATCAACCTTGTTTTTCTGCTGCAAATTTCAACTTTATTTATTTAATTAAAAACATCTTATTTTCATGTCGTGTGCTCAGAGGAAAAAACTAGAAGCATTGTTTATGTAGCTTCACAATGATTTGCTTTAAAATATTTATTAACCTTTGTAATATTAGATTGCCAAACTAACCCGTCGTACCAAGGATGCTCCACTCTCCCCTAAGGTGTACGAACGAGATTGAAAAGTAACTAGATTTGTGGCTATGAAATTTACTTCCGAACCTAGTTGGTTTTTAGTTTGTTATTCATCCATAGAGGGTATGCGCGCTAATAACCCCTGATCGTATAGTGACATATATATTTCTCTTTCAAATTCAAAATATGTACTTCTCTAATTGACTCCCATACTTACTCCAATTAATTTTTAGTCATGTTTACGTGCATTGGTCATATATTAAAATATGCGCAATGTTTGTGTAAATTGTAGGTTATTTATTTATTTATGTTATAAGTGTGCTACGTAGCTTTATTCGTAACTGTAATTTCAATATAATATCATGACAAGTAAGTATTTGTTAATATTTTATTTATTTTATAAATAAAGTTCATAAATAAACAGCATGGCTTTTGACTATGTATATATTTATAATTTTTATTTGTATTTTTAGAGTTCTCATTTAAAAGCTACGTAGAGCATTGCTTTGAAACAAGCTTTGACTGATACAGATTATGTGTGTGAATTGCATTTTCATACTACTAGTATTCAAAAATTTGATGAAGTATTACTATCCAACGAAGTAAAATTTATTTCATAGAAAATGCATACATAAAAATTCAATACCTTATTTTGGAAGTTAAGAGACCGAAAAATGTTTCCTTTACCTTGTCGTGATACCTTAAATTCCTACATAAAAAACTTGATAGGGCAAACTACCCAATAGATAGACACATAAGGATTTTCTCACTTTATACATCCGATTTTTGTATGATAATATCATTTGTTTAAAACAGTTTAACACTTATCCAATGTAAGAAACTTTAATTTATCAGTAAATAATATTAGAAGTGTTAGAAGTCTTTCTTTAATTAGAAATTACAAAAATAGTGAGAAGAGCACATATATCCCAGTAAATAGACGATTGACAATGTCCATTTACTTTATTGGTCTATCTATTGGGTTTTTAGGTTATACGTAGCGAAGACCAAATAGATAGACGATATTTTTGAAGATACTTTATTGCATATAAAAAGAACATTTCGTTCATAAATATCATATTTAACCTAATCGTAACAAGCTTTTATGCAATTAGAATTTGTAATTTTGCTTAAAAAATCATTAGTTTCGTAAATATAATAATATTTATAAACAGTCTATCTACTGGGCAGTGTCTATCTGCTGGACAGACTACCATACTTCCTATGTATTACAAAAAGGTGTCTTTGATTGCCTTCGATGCAAAGCATCTAGATTGGAAATTGTTGAATAACACCGTATTATATTACAATTCCTTGATCCTCATCATCCTCTAATACTTTAACTCTTTACTATCGAGATGAAATTTAGTAACGTAAATCGCGACGTGGTGTTTGTAAGACCTCGTGGCGAAATTTCACTAATATCAATTTATATACGTAATATTTACTTGATAAGAAAATTGTATTATTTTTATTTTTTTTATTTTTATTTAACGTCGCCATGTTTGTGCTTCCATGTGGTGCTAATCGACGACGGGAGTCTGCGGTGTGTTTGTAAACAAAGCACATGTAATTTTTACAGAGGTGCTTGTATCAATCGGCAGAGACTAGGATTCGAACCCGGGTCACCGGCGTGGGAATCCGACACTCTACCGACTGAGCCGCCGCAGGCCCCGAAAATTGTATTAGTAAGGGACACCAATAATTAAAAGATAAAAATAACATTCGGTATTTGTTTATAGAGGTTATGGAATTTAACTTTAAAGCGTGTCAAAAAGTAGTCGAATAAAAAGTAAAAAAAAATCGAAAACGATTTTATTAAATCTAATGGAAACTTTTCTAATATTCATTCAACGTGTACAACTTTCAAAACAAACAGATTTTGGTTAAAAAAAATATAATTTTGTAATATTTCCATTTTTTGTAATATTTAATTTTTTCGATTTTTAATGCTTAAATTGTTTATAATTTTTTAAACTAATTAATTTTATAGCTCCAAACTTTTACAAAATAACTATAATTATATGTAATGAGTTTACATAATGTTAGGTCTAAAAATATGATATTGATAAAGTTATAAATGACTGAATTTTGAGTGGGGTCTCACAGACACCACCTCGATAGTGAAGGGTTAATTACACAATTATGTAACAAAATTTAGAACTTTTTTTCTTATAATTTTAAATTATTTATTACACATATATTGTATTATATTATTACAAGCAATATAATTCTTACAAATACCATTAATACAGACCATTTGAAATTAGCTAGTGCTGATCATGCTTTGCTATTCATGTTCCAACCTTTTCGAGGAGCCTGAGTGCAGGTACATAAATAATAATATTTTAATTACGGATAATAAAATACTAAAATTGAAAATTAAATGAACATTTGATCGATGTTATGTAAAAAATTGGTATTTTAAAATCAAGCATAGATAAGTAATAAGGGCGTGTTACTAAGTATTTAAGACTGGCATAATGAATTAGTGGGAAGGAGATTTGAATTATACATTTTTCTATAATCATAATACATACTATAACTACAATTATATGAAATAAATTTAACTAATTTTTCTCATATCTAAACTAATTTTTCGTATACTAAATAATACAATAGACCCATACAGCTCGTGGGGCAGCTAAAAAGGCTCAGCAAGTCTTTTTTGAGCAACAAGAAGGCGAATTATATAGCAGACCCGAAATAGCAGAACATAAATTTTATTTTATAACGCAAAAATCGATAGTGAAATCTTTAAACGCATTTTTATCGAAACAGCATTTTTCATATTTGTCTCAGTAATAACACGCGAACAAATTAATGAATCGACTTCAAATTTTTAGGGTATACTCAGTATATGTTTTGTCATACCGTGAATCAGGATCTTTTTAATCTGCTATCAAATGCCAATTTGCAACGCAAAAAACGGATATCTTTTTTTACAAAATTTGAACATCTTTTCTCATAACACTGCCATTTTGTCAATTTTTAATATTTTTTAAATATCCTGCTTCATGATGTAGGAAATATTATCTAGTTCGACGTCTGTGTTTTTCCTATTTCAGGCACTATGACGTCACTTGCAGCTGAGGCAGCGGGGTTACCTTTCTTCTATGGACCTCCGACTCATATCAAATGATTCATATCTCCAGAATGAGTCAATATTTTTACGTGAAAAATTGTGTGTAACTGCGTGAAATGATGCTAAATATATTCCTAAAATTCCAATGCATTTGGCTAAATAGTATTTTTTTTAAATCTCGGAAAATTGTTAGAGTGCGTAGTCTTGGATCAAAAGAAGAACACCAGGATATATGTTTAACCCTTTGCGGCACACATTTTTCAGATGAACGGTTATTCGTAAAAATTGGTATGTAGGGGTTTTCGTGATCGCTGATTACGAATCTGAACTCAGATTTTGAAAATTTAAAATGGCGGATCCAACATGGCGGCCAAATATTGTAATATCACTGCATTTCGCTAAAAATTCGTATACAGAGATTTTCGGGGTCGCTAATTTCAAATCTGAACGCAGATTTTGAAAATTCAAAATGGCGGATTCAAGCTGGCGGCAAAATTTGTAATATCACTGTACTTCGTTAAAAATTTGTATACAGGGGTTTTTGGGGTCGCGAATTATGAATCTGAACTTAGATTTTGAAAATTCAAAGTGGCGGATCCAAGACGGTGGCCAAGAATTCAAAGATTATAAATTTTAGTTTTTTGTAGTATGAACCACGCTCAGTTGACTCTAGAGACACGCACGTGGACGTGGCAGTCATTGTCTCCATCTTATTTTTTATTTAATTTTTTTATTTTTTTTAGGTTTATGTTATTTTTTTTAACTTATTCTGAAAAATTCTTTTTTATTTGCATAATATAATTTATATTTATGTATGGTAATTGTAAAAACAATTTGGTTTTTCCTTTATGCACAGTGGTACATTGCAAGCACTGCAAAAAAATTTAGTACTGCAAGGTTTAGCTTTGGTACTGCACAGACCGCAAAGTCTCAAAATCGTTAAGACTAGTGAGGCATGTGAGCAGATTGAGAGCGCCATTTTTCAATAGATATTTGAGGTTTACTATTTACATTAGGAGGATATTTTTCTTGGCATTTCCTACCTTTCGGCGTTGGAAACCAATCGTCTGCTAATTGATCAACCAAAAGTAATCTGAAGTTTACTGACTTCATACTACGTTCCAAATTTATTGTATTGTGAATAATCAACGCATTTATTATAGTTAAAAACAAAATGCCAGACTATGCGGTGCCACCATTTATTAGACTTTCTATCAATTTTGTAAGTTTATACAAGATGGTCGGATGTATCAACATACCCCATATTTTTATGATAATCTGAGTAAATAACTGGGCAATATATAGTTTTAGCTGAACCATCTTTTTGTGTCCTATTTGTAACAGTAACTTCACAAGGATCATGATAGTTGGATAGTACTAAACAGTAACTTCACAAGGATCATGATAGTTGGATAAAAAGAAAAAGCTTTTTTATTCATCCATTTGATCCAGCTAATTTCATCACCACAAGTACAGTATTCACATTACCCACGATCAATTTTTTTATCAGGAATGTCAGTTTTTGGTAAACCTTTTCTGTTACTACGAATTGTTCCATAAGCGAAAATTTTATCATTTTTCAAATTTTACGTAAGATCAAGACCAGTAAAGTAATTGTCAAAAAATACATGGTGATTTTTCCTCAATAGGTTACGCGTCAAATCATTTACAACACGCGCATCTAATTGTTTTTTCAGCTCTTTCAGCATCACCCGTATGCGTCTGAAACTCGCATACGTATCGTGATGAGTCTGCGCGCGCACAAATTTTATATCCGCATTTTATGGGCTTGTTTGGCATGTATTGTTTCATACTACTGAGGCCTTTGAACTTTATCATAGATTCGTCAACAGATTGATTTTCACTCGGGTTACCAGCAGTTTCTATAAGTTAGTCTATCTAATAATGGTCTCAGTTTGTATAATTTATCATAGTTATTACCCCCTTTTTTCGGTTCCTGGCTGTTGTCGGAAAAGTGTAAATGGTTCAGGAAAAAACCGAACCGATTTATCGTTATCCGTTTCTTAAAAATTACGCCCATCAAATATTAATAGCAAAATAAGTTAATAATTCGTCTTTGCTTATTGGTTTAGCTTTACTTTTCTTTCGTAGTGATTAAAGGTTAGTTTGCTCGACAATTAAATCTAATAGATCATTAGGAAACAAACATAAAAATATATTCAAATGTGTGGTTGCATTCTCTGAAATATTTGTACCGAAAGTTTCAGTGAATGGAATATTATCTCTGGTTTTTCCACTCTTCGTCCACTTATCAATATCAATAAACTCTCTAGAATCATTCCCATCAGAACAGAGTCGGAATCACCTTCACCTTCTACACTTTCGGAAGCATCTTCAACATCAGAATCACATAACCCATCAATTGATTCAGAGTCACTAAGAATATCCGCGATTTCATCCATACTTAACAAATTTATTACAAGATTGTTTCTCTTGTACCAAGATATAAAAGAAAAGTCAATATTAATTCGTAATCAACCACCCCGAAAACCCATATATACAATTTTTAGCTAAGTCCAGTAATATTTCAATTTTGGTCGCAATCTTGGATCCACCATTTAGAATTTTCAAAATCTGAGTTCAGATTCATAATTAGCGACCCCGAAAATCCCCTATATTCAATTTTTAACAAAATCCAGCAATCTTTGAATTTTTGACCACCATCTTGGATCCGCCATTTTAAATTTTCAAAATCTGAGTTCAGATTCGAAAGCAGCGACCCCGTTAATACCCGGTATACACATTCTTAGGCCAATCCAATTAAGAATTTTCCTGCGACTGCATTTTTTTCATATAAATGACGATTTTTATTTGTTTATATATTTATACAACAAAATATTAAATAAATATTGACTCAAATGTAATGTTAAACACTTCTTTAACTCCCATTTAAATTGGATTTAAAAAGAAACGGGCGAAAATACATAATTTAGTCTTCAAAAAACTCAAAATTTGAAGTGCATTCTGGTGGTCGCTATAGCAGCCACCGTGCCGCCAAGGGTTTAATCACCGATTTATTGTTTCGCTCTCGTTACAAATTCTGAAGGTATAAAATAAGAAACTCTAGGTAAGCTCTCAGGATGATCTCTGCTGCGGTGCGGTGGAGGGGGAATAGAAAGAGAGGCAAGAGAGAAAAAACTCGCTTCTCACGTGCGACTCCAAGTCTTTATTCTGACACTCCCTCCCTTCGGGTCGCTCTGATTGTTAAATATATGATGCTCTGATGCTCCTCTGAAACTCTAAGGAACGGATTCTTCCATTCTACTTTCTGATTTTCTTTCTGAATCTGAAACAAGTTATATTTATTTCTCATTGTCAATGTTCGTCTAATTTTATTATGTCTGAATTTTATTATGAATGTCTATGTGTAATGTATGTATAAATTATATATTTAGTATTTTGTCTCTGCGATATTTATGAATTTCATTAGAGAGAGATTTGGTCATTATGTCAGCTTCATTCTCTGATATAAGTATCCATTTAACTTTAACTTTGTCTTCCGTGACACATAGCTTTATATAATCTCTATGCATGTCTGCCATGTGACTTTGCTCCCTGTACTTTCTCTTTCTTCAAACATTCTCTGAATTGTAGCTAGGTTATCATAAAAATTCTTCAATTTGTGATTTCCTTCCATCTAAGTACAATCTCCTGCTGATTTGTTATCACACCAAATCGTAACACGATACATTGTTTTTCCTATTACACTTCTGATAGTTCTTGACCGGCGTTGCTCACCACTAAATATTCTACTTGGCATGTGGTGAGAGAAATATACGTCTGTTTGTAACTTTTCCACATCACAGGATCTCTAAATAGTTTTATTATATATTATTCTGTCGAGGAAGAGTCTTGCCAATCTTTGAAGCTGGTGTCAGTCATTGTTTCTAATGTTTTACCTTCTGCTTTTTACATCTCTCCAATCACTCTTTATAGGCTCTAATTGTTGTCGTGACAGTAGATTCACTGCAAAAGCAATGTCTGGTCTAGTTGCTCCTGCCAAATAGAATAAGCTTCCTACCGCTTCTCTGTATGGAGCTTGAATCTTCATCTTATTTTCTTGCGAGTTTACGAGTAATCATTGGAATCTTCTTTCATGTTAAATCGTTCCAAGCATTTTTCTATGTATTTAGATTGTGTTAGCTTCAGAATCTTCTTATCTCTATTTCGTATTATTTTCATGCCTAGAAAAACTTTTGGTTTCTCTAAATCTTTCACCTGAAATGTGGAACTCAATTTTCTTTTTATTCCTTCTAATTTACTCTGATTGTTTCGTGCTAGTAAGAAATAGTCTACATACAGCTACAATAATGTCATCCAATTTTGTTTCCTCCAAATGAATAGGCATGGTTCGTTTATATCTTTTTCTAGTCCAAGTTCCAGAACTAAATTTTAGAATCGTTCATTCCATCAATCATGATAATCTTTTTGTCATTTTTATCCACAGAAGGTTTGTCCACAATTGTCCAAATGTTATTGTCCTCCATTGACTTTAGTTCTTCTTTGATTGTCTTTTAACCATCTGAATTTATCTTCTGATTCGATAGCTACTTTGTAACTTATGGAATCTCTGTTGGTTCTAGCAATGCATGCGTGTCCCAGTTCATCTTCTTCTGAATGGATATATCGTTGTTTTCTGATTTCCATTGGTTGATTGAGAGTCAGACTTATATCTTCTATCAAGTTGTCTACTCTTGCTAATGTATTCAGGTTCTCCTGTTAGTGTTAGCCTTTCTTTCTAGACGAGATCGTTTTTCTGGTTCTGATTCGTCTGATTATCTCTTCTTTGGTCTTCCTCTTTTTGGTTTCTCCACGTTCTCTGACACATTGGTTTGTACGTTGTACTCTTGTTCTTCATTTTGATTTTTACCATTAGACATGATTACTAGGATCTCTGATCTTTCCTCTAGACTTATAGGAGTCTTTGTAGACCACTTTTTCATTAAACCTCACATGTCTAGAAGTCATGAACATCTTAAATTCTGGGTGCCATAGGCTCTAGCCTGTTTGTGAATATCCTATAGCATTATTGTTCTGATAGCTCTTTCTGAGAATATATTTTTAGTGATAGGTATTTGTACATGCCGTCAAGAAATCACAAAAACTGGAACCGGTATATTAAAGAACAAAAAAAATGCTCTGCACTGCCGTTTCTTCGTAATTTTTATTTTTATTTTTCCATATTTCTATATGCTTCTGAATATTGCTCTGATAACAATTATTATTTGTGGAGAAATTCGAAGTATATTAAAGAACTCACTGCACGACTTAGTGATGTGAATGACCGTCATTGTGCAAATAGTCATATTACCGAGAATATGACCATAATTGTGATTTGTCACACTGACGTGACCATTTCAAAATTTTAAACGTAAAATGATGGTCAATTTTTTCCGGATACATGACATGAAGTCACAAAAAATTAAAAAATAATTCTTTTTTGGCATATTAAATAGTAGTTACAGTATTTAAGTGCTGTAATATTTGAAAACAATACTCGTAATAATATTCTAAAACAATGAAACTCGATAAGTCCTAAGGAAAAAGACTTATATTACGAGTTACAATTATAAAAGATGTATCTCGGGCATTACGATTAGAAAAGACGTATCTTGCGCGTTGCGATTAGAAACATCGTATCTCTTTTGAGGTTATTTTGTGGTCTCTATTCGATGTTGAAATTTTATTATAAAACGGCTTGAAACCTATTTTTTAATGACGTGCAGATGATGATCTTACATCAATAATATTAAAAAGTCAATAAAAGTTATTATTTAAATTATTTTACAATAATGATATGACCTCAAAGTTAGGTACAAAATTACGATTAAGGTGGTTCTTTTCGGACTCCGAAGTCAAACGAATGTGTTTTAAAAAAGTTAACGAAAGTATTGTTCAATGTCACGGTGGTCTGGAACGAAGAAAAAGTGAGGCTGCCATGCCGACAACAAGTATCTCGATACGTTTTTTCTAATTCTGTTTAATAACCAAGAAAACGTTGAATCAAAATCCGAGCTGCTTATCTGTAAATTTTAACAGCCTACAAGCTTGAGTTTTTGTTTACGTTATCGTTCATTTCTCCGAATTAAATGCGGTAACACCGGTTGAAATTTCTCATGCAGCTTTCTAAATATTCACTTAATAAGTATATAGTTCTTCATTATTGCCTCTGCATTATTACACACATCGCATCCTATGTCAATCTATTTTTATGACTTGAGTCCTATAAGAGCCCATGTATAACGAGTAAACTTTTAATTAAAATATCTTCGAAATATGTGCGATATAAACATTAAAAAAATTCAGGCAACTTTATGATACTCTATACAATTATAGTTTTTAATTTTATTAAGTTCTCATTATTTTTTTTATAACTCCTGAACCTCCTCAAATTAAAAAAGAGAACATTAAAACATATAACACATGCGAGAGTGCAAGTTTGGGTATCATGCAATGTATACCTATGTTGTTAAGTGATTAATTTATGATTGATTTCCTGTACACTATATTAATGTGGCGTTATATTCATTATACAAAGAATAAATAAATTATCTGGTTTAATTAGCTTTATTTCAAAGCATTAAAAATAAGTTTAGTGAATTGTTTTGCATACAGTATATCTATTTGCACACATATATTTTTTCTACATATTACGCAAAAAAATTGTTAATTATTATATTATATAAATAATTTGTAATGTTAATTAGTTATTAAGAAGGATACATTTTTGTTAAGTTTAGAAACATATATGGAATCAGAATACCTCCACGTCCTCGTAGTTGAACCCGGGTTCAAAACTAAGCTTACTTTGTATTTTAAAGAAAATCAAAGTAAGTTAAGCTTGTGTAAAATTTACAGATAAGCAGCTAGGATTTAGATTCAACGTTTTGTTGATTATTGAAAAGAATTAGAAAACACGTATCGAGACACTTATTGTCAGAATGGCGGCCCAACTTTTTTTTCCCTCCAGACCATCGTGATGTATGGCAAAAATGTCTATTAAATTAATTTACAATTTTTATAGGCGTCTTTGTAAATCACTTTTTCATCAAACCTCACATGTCTAGAAGTATTGAACATTTTATCATTACTGCTCTGATAGCTCTTTCTGAGAATTTGTTTTCGGTGATAGGTATTTTCGCATAGGCTAGACATCCAAATATTCTGATTTTGTCAAGATGGATATTTTCATTGGGTACTAATCTTTTAATTGGTATCTCTGAATAGATTCTTTTATATGGCGTTCTGTTGTGAATGTGAATTGCCACTTCTAGTATCTGTATTTTTGTCTTGTTGTGTTGCAGTCAGTTCTTTAACAGCCGAGTGAAGTGTCTGCAGGGCTCCTGTCAGTGCCTCCATGACTTTCTCTTGTTTCTCCATTATGGCCTCTTGGCTCTGAAGGTACTATAACTCCCATCGATTAATGTATCGACAGATCGAACGCAGTGCCTCTCTTTGATATGCGTCACTGGGTCCTGCTAGTGCTGCTCGTCCAAACTTTCTTGAATCGTGAATAATATTTCGATATTACGATATTTCGTAATTGCTGCAATAAGAAAAATTATGTATTTTGTCTCATAAATAATATTTTCACGTTAGTACGACTCACGTGGTTACGCTTTGAGGTTTAAAAAGTATGCACTTTTGGCATTTTCGTTCTTTTTACAACAAATATCTTTTGAGTTAGTTTGACTTCCTATATTTCTCATTGGATCATTAGAAAGTACGAATTTTGAACTTTAATATCCTATTTTTCTTTTTTCGCCTGCAGCATTTGTGAAAAGTTATGTTAATATCAGTGCTCGGGATTGAACGATTCCCGGCTAATCCATATAAAAAATGCAACACAAGGAACCTTTCAAGTAATTTTCCTCGAAAATTTATTCGGCAATCGGGGCTTAAAAAAATCCTACGATATTCTTTGAAGTCTAAAGAACAACATATATTTTTTGATAATATTCTCCAATACTTCAGATTTGAAGAGAACCACTTTAAGGTAACGTTATACCGATTTTTCATGAGAAAATCGATATTCTTGGTATTGCATTATAATATTTAAACAATGAAATATCTTCTTTAAACAATATTAAATGTTCTTATTACATAAAAGTAGAGTTATTTATTGAAAAATACATTACCTTTTACCATTCGATAAAAGTCAACTTCTGATTTTATATAACAAAAGTGTTGTTATCTTGTAATTCATATTTTTAATGTTCAAATTACTCCTTGCGTCACAGATGATGATGAATTTATTTGAAACTTGCAGGATACATTCTTGATTGATTTACAACATTTATTTAAGAAAGCTTATTAAATAAAAAACTGGGCTTTTTAACAATTTTTTTGAAATTTTTATATTTTTGATTTATATTTATAATATTAGAAAAGAGTATGTCAAAAAAATGGTCTCAAATTGTTCTTTATTATTGCTTTATACACATTTCAGAATTTTTTTGCTTTCTCCTAAGGGGAACTTTGTAATAGTAAAAAAGAATTTGGAACCAAAATACACTCTTAGAAAATGTCCGTATGAATATATGTGTGTGTGTATGTGTGCGTGTATGTGTGTGTTGTGTGTGTGTGGATGTGTGCATGTATGCGTATGTGTGGGTTCGCGTGCGGGCGTGTACGTGTGCGTGTGAGTGTGCGTATGCGATTGAGTGTGTGTGCTCGCGCGTATGTGTGTCTGTATATATGTGTGTCTGTATATGTGTGTGTGAGTGTACGTATATGTGTGTGTGTGAGTATGTGTGTATGTGTGTTTGTGTGTGTGTATGCGTGTGTGTATGTGTGGGTGTGTGTGCGTGGGTGTGCGTGTGTGGGTATATGTGTATGTGTGTATGTATTGTGTACCAGCATATCTCGAGTAATCCACGGTAAAAATTAATGTTTTAGGGCTCTTTTTTTTTGGTATTCTTGAAGGAAAGCAGCTCAAAAATAATTTCTTTTGTTTTCCGGTTTGTTTTTTTTTGTTTTAGTTGTTTTTAGATTATTGAGTTTTAGTTTTTCGGGTTTTTTATCTTAGAAAAAGTATCATCAAACTAGCAAAAAAGCATTTCAAAGAGCATAAAATTACCTAACTTTTCCAATCTGAAAGTTTAGATAAGGTCGTTCGCTTTATTTGTTATACACAAAGATGTCATTTTTTGTTTAAACGGTAATATCTCGGAAACATATGACGAAAAGTTTTTAAAAAAATTTGTGACGATTAAGAATATGGAGAGAAACGTACAGTCAAATTTTTCAACCATTTAATTTTTCTTTTACCGAGAAAAAATAATTTTGTAAAATAAATCGATTTTCTATGTCGAACGATAACTTGAGTAAACCGGCATTATTCTTTTTGAAAAAAGCCAGAAAGTTAGCTTTTAACTATCTCTTAGCTAATAAAGGGAGACCACGGAGTCCGGGTCTTGGATTTTGAAGAAACTTTGAGGATCGACTTTTGGAACCTAAAAATGAAACACAAAACCCGTAGTTTTATCCAATAGGTCTTTAAATCTGAGATGGAACCAAGAAACATTAGCATTACTTATATGGGCAATTCTAAAAATCAGATATATATAGATATACTATCGACGATAATGAAATTCTCCGTATCTACCGTACAAATGCCCATTGGATAAAACCACGAGTATTGGGCTTCATTTTTAAGTATCAGAAAACGATCCCTAAAGTTTCATCAAAATCTGTGACCTGCACTCCGTGCCTCACCCCCTCCTCCCTTATAAGTTTTTTGCCCAGATCATGAGGACTTTTATTTTTCAAGATATTTGAGGTTATGTTTTTTTCTCAAACTTTTTTTGATCGCTTATATCTCGAGAATGGCGCGGTCATTTTTTGTCAACTGGGGCTCATTTTTTAAATTTCTTAATGAGGATTCGGAATTAAAAAGAAATTTTAATTTTTGGTTTTACAACGATTTTTCTATTTTACGTTATTTTGAAATCAATGAGATATATTATTTTGGTATATGGAAATAATATGATCGCTTCAGTATAAATGCATTTAAAAGAGAATAAAATTATCTATCTACCCCGACGCAAAATTTTCTGTAATCTATCTTTCTTCTTTTGTTATACACGAAAACTTAATTTTTCGTTTAAATGGCGATATCTCAGAAATATATATGCAAAATGATTAAAATAAATTGAGCTGAAAGGGGTAGCTTTTCACTATCTCTTGGCGGAGATAATTGCCAAGACTGTAAGGTCTCTTATTTTTCAAGATATTTGAGGTTATATTTCTTTAAAATTTATTGCTTATATCTCAAAGATGTCGCGGCAAATTTCTATAAAACAAACCAATTTTTAATTGTAGTATTGTTAAAGATACGAAATCAGAAAAAAAAAATTAAAAAATTCCTGGATTCGCTTTTGTTTTATAACAATTTTTCTATTTTAATATTTTGAGATCGATAATGCAATCTAAATAAAGTTATATAAAGTTATATATGCTCATATATAGTTGTATATAGTTACATTACAATTCTGTTTTTGAGATAAATTATAATTTTAAGCTGACAGGGGCACAAATCAAGTTAAATAAATTACACGATTTAAACAAAACTAGAAGAATTAACATTCGATCTCAATTTTATAAAAGTATTTTATAATTGTTTTTTTTAAATTAACGTCGTCATGTTTGTGCTCTCATTTGGTGGTAATCGACGACGGCGGGGGTCTGCGGTGTGTTTGTAAATAAAGCACATGTAATCTTTACAGAGGTGCTTGTATCAATCGGCAGAGACTATAGGATTCGAACCAGGTGACCGGAGTGGGAATTCGACAATCTACCGACTGAGCCGCCGCAGGCCCCTATTATAATTGTTATTTTATAATTGTTATTTATTGTTATTTATTTTTAAATGTTTAAAATGAAGATTAAAAATAAAATTTTAAGTATATAAAATTATATATCATTATATATAATCAGATAAAAATGTCGAAAAATAGTAATTATATTTAGGACTATATATAATTATATATAACTTATAGTTATATATTGACGATTATATATCCTTATATATAAATACATATACTTATATATAATTATATATACTTATATATAATTATATATAGATATATAAAGACAAAATCTATATATAACTATATATAACAATATAGAATTATATATAATTATATGTAAATCATTTGTACTCGGGTAAGTCTACGATCCGAAATCTGTCCTAGAGTCGAGATTCATCTGAATCAAGGCTTTAAATTCCATATGTTTATGTTTTGTATTTATCAAATAAAAAATTCTCAAAGATTGTTCAATTTTTCGATCAAGCCATAAATACTCCCTTAATATATCATTGCACTATTAATTTATAATAATATATCATTGCACTATTAACATTTGCATCGTTACAAACAATTGATTGAAGCTTATACGGTTGATATCATATAATGAGATTTAATATGAATTTGCGTATTTACTGAAATTATTTAAACAAATCTCGAAAATTATATCTGTAGCAAGTAGTAATAACCTTACTACGGTACAAAAGATTCTTTATTCATATGTACCCCCGTCTAATTTTATGTGTTTAAGCACTATATTATATATATACACGGACGGGATAGTATGGCATTTTTTTACAAAAATTTATTTATTCCAGAGAAAAAAAATATAAATGTGATGCCGGTAAGGTAGGGATTATTACGTCACTTTCATATCTCTTTTCGTTTTTTACGCGTAAATTCACTTTATAGCACACTAACCTCAAAATGCCAACTTTATTATCAATTTTGAGGTTGTTGTGCTATAAACTATCGTATGAGACTGTTGTGGGAGGTGTTTTTCTACCTTGCTCGATTTTCTCACTCGCTTCGCTCGTGCGAAAACCCTCGAGCAAGGTAGAAAACCATCTCCCACAACAGTGTCATAATATACTATTATACCTCGGTTTTCTTGTATTACCATGTTCTCTTTTTTCTATTTTTTGTCCGCCATTTTGATTTTCAGAAATCATATATTATATTTAGTAATATAAATATGAATTAATTAATATAATGAATAAAATCATTTATGTGTTCCAGATATTAGGAAGAAAAAGAGTTTTATTTGCATAAGCCTTAATTTCTCAGCAAGAAATTTTTAATCTTTAAAAAGTAGTCGGTACACACAGGTATGATAGCTTTAGTTAAAACTTGCACAAAATACCCTTTAAAACATTTCAAACAAAACTGTTTACTTTTTAGTAGGTTAAGAGAAAGTGAAAAATTATAACAAATCATAGTTAATGTAATATTACCTTATTATCAACAAAAAAATTGTTTAAAATGGGTTTGATTATTTTAAGGTCACTATTCAAATCCTATAATGAGTAAAACTTGTTATTTTTTTAAAATGTATATTTTGTTTTTAACCTTAAAATAATCATAATTTTTTTAAATCCTTTGATTGATAAGGGGTGCACCAGATACTTTTTGTATAATCCTTATATTTTTTAATAAATTATAGGGTTTCAAAAATAAAAAAAAATAGTTTTACCAAAAGGGCTGAAAATTTATATATCATCTAATGACATCATTAATAAGTTAGTAAACTTTGAAAAAGTATAAGGATCAGTGACATGCTTTTAAAGAATCACAGGAGTCCCCCCTTAATATAACGAAAAATAACAAAATTTCAAATTGTAGGCCAAAAGAACGTAGGAAAAGGGAGATATGAAGAAGTTTCTATTCTTAGATGTAAGATAACGTACAATAACATAAATTATCATTAAAAAACGTTAAAGAGCTCATAAACTAAGTAAAAATTACGAAAAATTTCGAAAAATGTGCAAAAATAACGTAGAAAAAGGGAGACATGAAGAAGGTCGTATTCTTAGATGTAAGATAACGTAAAATAACATAAATTATTGTAAAATAACGTAAAATAGCTCGTAAGTAACGTAAAAATAACGAAAAATTTCGAAAAGTAGGCCAAAATAACGTAGAAAAATGGAGATATGGAGAAGCCGCGATTCTTAGATGCACGTGTAAAATAATATAGAATAACATAAATTACCGTAAATTAACGTTAATTAGCTCATAAGTAACGTAAAATTAACGAGAAATTTCGAAAAATAGGCCAAAATAACGTAGAAAAAGGGTAATATGGAGAAGGTTTTGATTCTTTGATGTAAAGAAATGTAGAATAACGTAAAAGTAACGTAAAATAACGTAAAGTAACGCAAAAGAACGTAAAATATCGCATGAATCAGGTTAAAATCACAAAAAAATTTCAAAATATAAGCCAGAATAACGTAGAAGAACAGAGATATTTCGAAGACCCCTCGATTATTATTCACGGCGGGGGCGGCCAAATAATTTTATAATATAGATTTTATAATATATATATTTACTTCTGATAGTCTCTTATATACATATATATTGCGAACATGTTGTTGCATGTCTCGAGAAAGAAAAATACAGAAAATGAAAAACTCATCATGCGCGTACAGCGTCTTGCCTGCATATACGTCGACCGTCCAACAGCCTCCACGGTCGCGCCCGTCGCCCAGGCCGGCCCTCTGGCAGCTTATACAATCGCGCCTCTAATACTGCCGCGCAAACGAAAAAAGTGGATATCTGCATTTTTTATGAAAAATTAATTTTTTATACCATTGTATTCATCATGAAAAAACGCATTCATCTATACTGATAGTAATTACCAATTGTAATTATTGTAATGAGATAATTATTAGGTCCTAATTAGCTTATCTACAGAGATTTTAGAGAATTACAAACGAAGAAACCGCTGCCAATTCATTGGCACTTAGCTTCCTCAAACTAAATTAATTGTTCTAATATAAAATTTTTAGTTTTAATATAAAATTTTTAGTTTTAATATAAAATTTTTTTTTCTAATATAAAATTTTTTGTTCTAATAAATTAATTTTAAATTGCTATATGTCTTTTAATAAGAATCTAAAAAAATGGGAACTGATTTATCATTGATGGTTTATCAAAAGATAATTTTTTATTAAAAGTACACATTTAGTTTAAATTACATTTATACCACTCTAACCTCAAAATCACAATTTTGATATGATTTTTCGGTGCTCGTGGTACAAGATACGGTTCGAAACTAGTGCGTAAGTAAATTATTTACTTCTACTATAATCTACTTCCGCACCCATGTCGATATGTACTATTTTCCACGTCTCCTTAGATTTATAATTATTAAAAATTTCCTCTTTTAAAGAGGAAGCTTTCACTCAGACTGAGTGAAATATAACTCCAACGGGTTTAGCATGTAATTAAATCGTTCATACGTATTATTTTTACCCACATATATAAGATATATAACAAACAAAATACTAATGTACATTAATCCATTAATCTTCAAATACCTTTTCAATCAATATCTCAAAATATCAATGGAAAAATTATAAAAAAAAAAAACAGAAATATCACCGTTTATAAGTAATTTTATACTCTTTCAACAAAATGAAGCGATCATAGAGCCCCCCTTGGCTCAGTGGGTAAGACGCTTGCCTACCGATACAAGAAGCTCAAGCAGTCGAGGTTCGATTCACGGTAAAAATTCTCAAGAATTTTTGTTTGAGTTTTTCGTCGGGAAAAGATCTCCGACTATGCATTGTGCTCTGATGCAGGACGTATATGCCCATATAGCCTCCTCAAAAGTTTCTGAGACGCTAGTAAGCAGGTGATAGGTTTCGCTCGACTGACGTCATACAACACAACAAACAAATATTTGAAATATAACTGTAAAATAGAAAAACACATATGCATTGTGAATTATCGGAGTTCCAAATAAAGGGAACACATGGCCGTTAAATACAAAAAAAGAAAGAATTAAACAATCATATTATTTATAAAATACAAAAATAATTTACCTTAACAATTTCAGAATATCGTAAAATAAAGAAATGATTGTAAAACAATTTCTTTTCAATTCAGAATCTTCATCGAAAAACGAAAATAATAAGCCTTGGTTTCCAAAAAAATGACCGCGCCGTTCTCGATATATAAACGATAAAGAAAAATTTAAAAATACAACATAACCTCAAATAACTCGTAATGTAAAGGTCGTTATATAATGGAAAAGGATATAGGCTTGAAAATTTTATAAAATATTCTTATCCGTATTCCTAAACTCCGCCAATTTTTTAAAAACTTTTCAATGTTATATTTCCCAGATATCACCGTTTAAACAAAACATGACGTTTTCGTGTATAACAGAAAAAAGAAAGTAGCTTATTCAAAATTTCGGGTCGGAAAAGATAGGTAATTTTATGCTCTTGCAAATGAAAAAAAAAATTAATCACTGATATTATTTCAAACATACCAAAATATCCGAAAAACTAACTTCTGACTTTTGATTCGTAATCAACAACCCCGAAAACTCCTGTATACCGAATATTATTAATTGTTATTAATAGATGTATGCAATCGAGTAAATATTATAGTTACTGATTCCGCCATTTTGTTTTTTGGTATTCTGACCTATGAATCATAATCAGTGACCCCGAAAACCCCTATATACCAAATTTTACCAATTTCTATCGAAATTTTAATATATTTAAGTAAACGTTTGATGATTCTGGTATGATATACTACTCCTTTAAGTAATATTTATATTGAAAAGAAACAGAAAACTCGCCGGTAAGATATTTGCGTCGAACGTTTTTGAAATAGAGCGACCTTATTGGTTAATTCCTGTAAATCGGAAAGTCTCATTGGAGCCTTTAAAAAAACGTTCGACGCGAATATCTTATAGGCGAGTGTATATTAAAATCATATCGACAAAAGTGGCGAATCATATTCGCATTACAATCGTATTATAATTTTAAGAACAAATTATATGCGATACCGTAATACTAAATTTTTGTATAAAATCTCTTTTTGAAGGCGTAGATACCCACGTTCTTTGTTTGTAAAGCGGCTGTTTCTCGGAGATTTTTTTGGCTTAAAAGCGTATCTGCATAGATAAGCTTTTTGATCTGTTTTCACGGCGATTTTAAGAATGAATTTAGCGGGATCAAGATATTACTTAAGATAATATTGAAGATTTCGTTGGTTTTAGCACTGTTATTGGTAACAAAAATCACTTTCCGAGTGATAAAATTAGATGAAAAAAATCAAGTACATCTATTACATTATGTGGAATCTATTATATAAAGTATTAGCGGGTTCAGAGTTTTAGACTTTGCAATGAAAATTAAAAATCACTAAAATTTAGAATTTTTTGAATCTTTAAATACCTTCTACATGATAAATACTGATGAAACTTGGTCAATGTATCTATTAAAATATTGCCGATGTAATGTATAATACGTTTTTGGGGTCAGGGCTTAACATCAGAAGTAATCGAAATTATTTACCTATTTTCGGTTATTTTTATACTATCCACATGATAAATTTTGCTAAAACTCCGCACAATATATTATTTAATCATTTAAAGTCTATTGCCACCGGATTCGCACTTCTAAAATACCTATAATACAAATTTCGTACTTAGTTCCAAGAACGTTCCAAACTTCAACGACATATGTTTTTCGCTAGATTTTGAGCTTTTTTAAACTCTTATTTATGCAGCTTGAATTTTTGCATAATTTTGAAAGGTCTTGATGTGAACTATCATTCTGAGTCACGCACTAGAGTATTTGACTTACTGTGCCGCTTTGTAAGATCAATAAAGTGTTAAGAACAGCGTTTATTCTTTTAAATGTGTAGTTACAACATGCAAATTTCCAGGAAACATGCAGGAAGAGATAAATAACTATGAAAAATACTGTTGAACTTTGTTTGTCATGTAATTTTACATGGATTTACCGTTAAAAAACTTATTTTTAAGAGGAGGTGTTTTTTGATATATAAAGAAAACTGATTTTCACTAAATTACTTATAAATCGATCAAAATCGATGAAAGATAACTTTGTAGACGGTAGTTGGATAAGTTTTTATACAACCTTTCAAATGAGCACTGAAAAATTGAAATTAGTTAATCTGGTGCCAAGATATAAGCCAAAATGTTAAAAAGATAACTTGTAATATTTTTTATAAAATATTAATTAGTTCACAAAATAATTCACACAGGTCGCAAATATTCATTTTAAGTGCTAAAACTTTACCAATATAATTTTTGTATGTATTGGCATGTATAAAAGAAAGTTTCAACAACATTTGAAGATCTCGTATGTTTTCACTTCCGGTTTGACGTGGATGGTGTCCTCTATAACCTATATAGAATCATATATAATTATATATAACTATATATGATTTTATATATAATTATATATAAATCATTTTTACTCGGGTACTTAATTTCTTATTTCTTAATATGGGCAATATTGAAAAGAAATGAAAAATCGGCTCGATGTACAATACTTCTGATTGAAGGCATTCAATGTTCTTTTAAATCCTCCAATGAGCTTAGCGAAAACATGCATTCGATCCTGTGAATTTTAGTATTAAAAAAAATTCAAATCTATTCGATCAGAAGAATTGTGCGTTGAGTGTACATGTAATTTTATTTTTTATTTAAAAATATTTATTAATATTCGTAATAATATATTTGATTTTGATAAATAATATATTTCAATTAATGATTTCAATTATATATTTCAATTATAGATAAAACTATATTTCAATTATAGATAAAATAAAAAAATAAAATCGGTCCAAAATCGTTACTATATAGTTTATTATATCCCGAACGTTTCTTAAATAGCATTTTATTACAATTCTATAGTAAGCTTAAATTAAATCGGAAAGTTTACAGTGATAACTAACATTTTATTGTAACATGCACGATTCGTGTAGAGTTCACGATTATTTGTGTAATTATTTAAAATTAAAAAAGATACGATTAAAGAACCGGCTGATCCAATGTTATCTGACGCGCGGCGAAGACGATAGACGCGAGCGAGCTCGCAATCCACTAAGCAAAGTAACAACGATTTCGTGGGGCCTGCATGCACTTTTCTCGTCCAGTATCGTTTGCTATTTACGAAACGCAATGTCGTGCGAAAGCAGTCCATTATTGCAGAATTGTTCCGATCCCGCAGAGAAGCTGGGCACGAGGCATGCCCAGATTTTTCTCATGTTCCTGGGCATAGCCATTGCATATGCAGTGCGAATTTGCATGTCGGTCGCTATCGTCGCAATGACTGATGCTAAATCTGCTAATCCAAATTTCCCGGTGAGTACCTTTCTTTATTTTTATTTCTTTATTAAAGCTGCAATTATTGTAAGCAATATAAATTCCAATATTTTTGCATTGTAAACAAGATCTAATTTTCTAATAAACCTAAACGTTTTCTTATGATTTTGTTTATTGAATTAAAATTTAATAATTTATTATTTGCTGTTTATTTAGAATACAAGAAAATAAGGTGATTTGTGCGTCAATATAAAAATTTATATAATAATTTGTTCTGATATTAAAAATACGAGAAACTTACAATATAATATTTAGGACACTGCAAGCGACGAAGAAAAATGTTTTCAACATAATTTCGGTATTGAAAAAGTATAGATATATCGTTAACTAGAGAAGGATTTAACAAAACACTGGAGACTTTATTATTTTGTAGCCGATTTTAATTTTGAAGGTCTCATTTTTCTCCTTGAAAGATTTTAGAGAGATTTGCCGGTATAAAATTTGAAAAATAAGCAAAACCTTCAAATTTACATGCAACATAGTTCATGCTTGTACACGTATGAACTTAGTTCGTACATGTGATTTTGTAAGTTTGTACGTGTACAAGTATGAATTATTAGCTATAACTTTGAAGGTTTTGATTATTTTCCAAATTTTATACCGGCAACTCCCTCTTAAATCTTTCAAGGAACAAAATTAGACGAAATTTTTATTATATAAATTTTTATATTTCAGGTACATATTGATGCATGAAGCACCTTAATGATTATTTAATTAAACATTATTTATTTTTAGTAAAATATATATTCAAGTATTTAGTTTAGAATGTGTTCTATCAATTTCTAGATTTTAAATCGTATATAATAGCCATCTTATTTCGCACTTATAATAACCAATCTTATTAATAGTTAACCATTGTATGTATAAATATATTGAATTTATAGGAATTTGACTGGGACTCAAAAACGAATTCGATGATTCTCAGTTCTTTCTTCTGGGGTTACATAGTGACACAAGTGCCTAGCGGTTATATTGCTAATACCCGTAGTGCTCAAAAGCTCCTCTCTTGTGGTGTTTTTATGTGCTCTGTGTTAAACTTATTGATTCCTGTACTAGCCGTACATTATGGATGGATTGCTGTAATTTGTTGCAGAGTTGCTACGGGTTTGACGCAAGGTTGCGTGTTTCCATGTGTGCAAACGCTACTCTCGAAATGGGTACCACCTGCCGAAAGAGCAAGATTAGGTAATTTTTTTAAAATTATATTTTCTAACTTCATTTGATTATTTAGTAATCAAATGATTTCAAATTGCAAACAGTGGGTAAAGAAAATCGGACCCCTCATTATACACTGAGAATAGTATTGCAGTAAAAATGAGTATTTTCTCTCAGTAAATAATCATATAATAATTCTAACTACTAGGGGAGAACGGGGTATTGCCGGTCACCTAAGCAAAAGTGCTTGTTATCTCTACTTTCAAATTGTTTTTTATTAACTTTAAATAATTATTATGTTAGTTCAAACCATTGACTTTAAATATTTCTTATTGGTTTAATATAAAAATGTAAGATATCGAAGCTATAAGACAAAATAAAAAGCATTTTGACTCCATTTACTCCATATCAAAGGGTAATTCCGGTCACTATTAAAAAGTTACTTTTATAGGTAAATCGTTTCCTTAAATCAATTATATGAACCTTCGTATCATCAGTCGCATTATTATTCGCACTTACACAGTGAAATATGTAACATATAACCACTGTTCACTCAAAAACACTTAAGCAAAGTTGCCCTACCTGAGAGCGCAGCGGAACGTTTTCTTAGCCTCACTTTCGGGAGCGTCATATAAATAACATTGTGACCGGTATTACCCCAATTCTGCTTAGTAATTTAAATTAAAATGACAAAAAAACAATAGGTTTATACATATTTTTTTCACTACTTCGTATTCTTAGATTGTTCAAATGAATGAAGTTGCATAAAATAATTGCATAAAGTAACAAATAATTTGCATAAGAGCTTAATTTATAGACCTGATTTCTTGTAAGAAATGTTGACCTAAACTTCAATTGTGTATAATTGCTTAATACGAGTAATATTGAATAGAAGGTTGTTTGGACACATAGATTAATTGCATTTTATGTTGCATTTGATATACTATTCGAATTATTAACTAAAAATGTTTAGATTGATGAAAATAAGTGTGACCGGAATTAGCCAGCGACCGGCATTACCCCGTTCTCCCCTATTATTGTTTTTTTATTGAATTTCGCCTGCACAAAAAGTATTATAGTGATTATTATAGTTTACATCATAATGCGCATTTATAGTGTGCACTTTATTGAATCCTATAGTATTTTCGTGAAATACTATAATGTACACTACATATAGTGTGTATTATAATAATCCTATAGTAGGTATAATAAAATATTAAGAGTTGCCATAACAGAATATATTTAGAACACATAAAAAGATCTCGACGCACCTAGCTGGATAAATCATTTGGGTGATATTACTTATCTAGGTGCTACAATCTAAATGGGACATTCGACTACGTGCGTCGATCTTTCTCATGCTTTTTATATCTTTTTATGACGATTTTTTTAATTACTATAGGGTCACTACAGTGCAGTGTACAGTATTTTGCAAAAAATACTATAGCTATAGTGCGTTCTATAATGTTCACTATTATATCATTCTTTCATATAGATGGCTATTGCATCTGAATAAAAATGGTTAGAGGCTGTACTAAATAATTTAGATAACTTGATTAATTCACGACATCGTTCTGGTTTTATTTATGTGACTACTGGGTTTCGTTTAACGAAGGAGCAGAAAGATTAATAATTCAGTACCCGTCAAGCACCGCGCTAGTAAATTATTAGTTTATCTGAATATGCAATAGTAGTTAAATTATTTTAGAATCTTTAAGACGCAGACTATAGAATCAAATTTTACCAGATATAAATATAGTGAAAAATTAAGGTGAATTTACTTATCCGCTGAGAAGAGGGGGGGGGGCATAGTATTTTAACATCTCTTTTGATGTTATTAACAATTGTACATATTTATGCTATCTGTATACTAATAACAAGGTAATATTGTCAGGTGTAGTTCAGAGCTGATCAATGCGCAACCGGTCATAAATTATTCCTAGTAATTCCAATAAGAAGATTTGATATGCCCCAACCTCTACCTTCTCGATATATCATATACGATTATACGGAAGCATTCAAAGTCGGTATTTTCGTAAGCTCGCGATGCGTTTTTCTCTAATCAGCGCGTGCAAGAAATTCAGCCGTCACTATACCGTATATTCCGATAAGAAATTCCAGCAAGAGGTCAATCTTTACGTCTGCGAGGGTGATCAGCATGTATAATTCTCTCTATATATAATTATATAGAATTGTATATGATTTTATATATAATTATATATACTTATATATAATAATATATAAAATCATTTTTAGTCAGGCTTGGGAACTAAATTCCTGTGATAAAGGATTATTGCCATTTTGGTCATTTTCATTTGAATCTTGAATCTCTATAAATTAAGAACCATCGTCATCGATATTCAAGGTATCTTGTATTCCTACTTCGAGAGATTGATTACATATATACATCTTGAAATAGTTGAAATACTTGAGTAGCGATATAAGAATCAAGACTGTTTGGATTTTCTAAATGAGACAAATCAATATAACCATGGTGATGTTCAAATTTTAATTTGAATAGATAAAATACATGATGAGGATTAGCATCCACGTTTTTATATTGCATAAGCAACTGTTATTAGGTATACTTATAAATAGCTTGACAAAAGATTATGCTATTAAATCCTTTCTCAACTGAAAGAATAAGGTTTAAGGTGATGTTAAACCCCGTGTTATTGGTAAATACGGGGAACCACTTTTTTGATTCATTTTTCAATTTTAAGAAAATATCTCTATGAGAAGTTGTTCTTTTTGGTTGGAAGAACAACTTTCCATAAAGATATTTACTCAAAATTGAAAATGAAATGAAAAAAGTCTATCTTCGTATTTGTCGGTGATAGGTGGCTTTAGCATCACCTTAATTTAAGTTTGAAGAGTATCTGCTTAGAGTTTTTCGATCACCTCTATGAAAACTGCGCTACAAACTTGAAAAATAAATTCAGTTTCTAGGTATCCGTCACCTATCGGCATCAAGAATAAGTCTGATGACTGTTGTCATACAGATATTTACTAGAAGTTACAATTTGCGCACACAACGGGCTCGTCACAGATGTTATCATCAATGGCCTACGATAGCGATAGCTACAGCCAACTAATATGTATATAGTAAATGGGGAAATTTTTCTTCCGTACTCACGCCGCGAAAAAAGCATGAAATAAAAATCCGAGAGGTGCGATCGCTTTAATTTGTCACTTACATGGAATGATTTAGTTTGGCGACCGCGCGTAGCTTCTAGGATGCGCTAGTAGAGTATTTGCGATTATCGAGCAGGGTACATTATAATAGTATATTATGACACTGTTGTGGGAGATGGTTTTCTACCTTGCTCGAGGGTTTTCGCACGAGCGAAGCGAGTGAGAAAATCGAGCAAGGTAGAAAAACACCTCCCACAACAGTCTCATACGATATTTTATAGCACAACAACCTCAAAATCGACAATAAAGTTGGCATTTTGAGGTTAGTGTGCTATAAAATGTGGTAAAAATGCAGTAGCCGAAAAAAGTGATAGTATAAGGTATGCAGCTGTCTGCTTGCAGACCTCTAGTTTAAGAGGCTGTGTCTTGGGCCTAACAGCCAATCAGATACAGGGTACAGTAGGAGACCAACTAGGTCTTCTAATGTACCCTGCATCCGATTGGCTGCTAGTTGGTCTCCGACTGTACCCTGTATCTGATTGGCTGTTAGGCCCAAGATGGAGGCAAGGAGTCGGGCATGATGTTACGTCCACCAATCACAATGCTAATTCGCGACGAATTCACCGACTACTATCACGTAAAATCTATTGCACGATCCTGAACCAGAACACGATTGCGAGAAAAGGTGCGAAGCCAAGTTATGTCATGTATATAATGTACACGAAACGAAAATAGTATGTTCTTGCGGACGAAAGAACGTCTGACGATTACATGAGACTCCGACGGAATGAATCAGCAAGCATGCACGAGCTCGCTCGACGCTGTACTAATCTCCCTCTCCCATCTATACCGAGATAACGAAGCGCGGTCCTCCAGTCGGCTGCGAGTTCGGCAATTGTCGCGCGCGTCTTCTTTATTAAAAGGGTGTCAAACCATTCAAATTTCCAGCCAAAACACCTGACCTCAAATCTTTAACCGAGGTATGAACAATTGATTACAATTAATAAATAAACCGAATTATGAAAAACCAAGACATCATTGCTCTTCCTTTTTTAGCATTCTACCACTCTGTTAAGATTCAGGTATTAATATCATTGCATATCGACGGTTAGTCGAAGAAGAGACTAACTCGGCATTTGCTTGAAGAAGAGGCTAATTCGGAAATCGTATAAAGAAGGATCACTTTAACTAATTATTTCTCGCATTTTATTTTGTAAAAGGTAACAAAAAAAATAGGCAAATGAATTAGCTTCTTCTTTAAGCGAACGCCGAGTTAGCCTCTTCTTTAAGCGAAATCAGAATTAGCCTCTTCTTGAAGCAAAGCCGAGTTAGCCTCTTCTTCGAATTAACCGTCGATATATAAATGGCATTGGAACGAAATTTCGGATCACCTTTCGTAGATCTCTGTTTTATCATGAAATTTCTTTCCAATGCCATTGATGTAAACCGCAAAATTTTTTGTGAAACTTTGTTACTTGAAACTTTGCACAGTGATAGACAATTACATAACGAAGGGCACTGCCCTCTTACTTTTTCATAATTCAGTTTATTCTTTTAATTATAGCCAACATTTTAGAATTCTCGAGTCGGTAAGGTAGGGAGGATAAAAACAATAGTCTACTTTATGTAGAAATACTAGCCTAAGTACAATTTCTATAATAAAACAACGATTGTCATCATAAAAAGTATTTATTTATTCATCATTCGTTGATCATCAATCTCCTAGATCGGAACACCTGAAGCTCTGTGAAGTTGCAAATAAATATTCTAATATCTCGAATGACGCAAACAATTTATGTACGATTGTTCAAACCATCATTACTATATAGAAGAGAAGATGATGGTGCGCTCCACGCTCTGAAGTTATCTTCCCGAACATTCAATTTTTTTTTGTAAATCAAAATATCGAAATTAGAAATCGAAAATTCGATACATCTTTCTAGATTCGATATCTCGCGCTGGATTTTAATATAAGGAATAAACATTCTACCAAATCAGCAGTTTACAGTAAAAGTCTGCTACGAGAATTTTATTTGTATAAAAATAATGTTTACATGAATTTTACCAAAACAACAACGTTTGTATATATATATATATATATATATATATATTTATTACGGATAAACGGCAGTTTAGCTTTTTAAATAAGCTCCACATTCTTATCAATATAGTTTAATAATCTATATTTGATGTATACTATTGTCCGTAATAAAGATTTCTTTTTTAAATAAAAAATTAGTGATTACTTATATTACTTCTTTATTAAAGAATTATATGCAAATTGTATTAGTATACATCTTTTATATATTGGTTTTTTATTTATTAATATTTTTTGTTTAATATTAATATTTATATTTGTTTTACACAGAGAACCTTCACAGTTCTTGCTTTTCCTCTTTCATGGCATACTATTATTTTTGTAATTAATACAAATTTTGTCTATATACGAGTATATAAATAACAATATAAGGTGGGTGCAGGTAATGTGTCAGATCTCGCTGTATGCGTAACCTCTACAGTATATGTATTGTGACAACAGATGTTGAAGGGCGCGGTATCTCTACTGCTAGCGCCCTCTAATTATGAGATAATGTCACGTTTACGCACAAAAGCATCAAAACTCTGATTTCTTAGCAGTGCATGCATTTAATAAACCACTTTTGTCAGCGTGATATGAGCGAAAAGAAAATCATACGGTACATAAAATTGTAACTTTTTTATGTACTTTAAGATGTATGTGCCAGTTTTTGCAGTAAAGTTTATTTTCGATTCAAAAATTGCAACTTTTGTTGACGGTTATCGGTTGGTAAAGTGGTTATACGAATGCAAATTCTTAGCCCTATTAATCTCAAAACATCGACACTAAGGCGTACACTACGGCACCATGTAGTTATATAACACATAAAGGAAGTCTCTGCTTGGCTAGTCTTGACTTTTTGAAGCACTTACTATGCGACCTTACCATAAAAACTGTTAGGTGGCCACTTTACCAACATTATTGGTAAAGTGAACAATTTTTAACTACTTAGAACGTCTTTAATTAAAATTTAGAGTAAATTTTTTTGTAAAGAAAACTCATGAGGTATTAGAATTAAAGGTTCAAATAACATGTCTCAATAGTTTCCGAAGCTCCAAAACCCGATATATATTTACTGGGAATTGAAAGTTGTTTAAGGTGGCCACATTACCTGTATCCCTCTTATGCAAAGAAATTGGAAAAATGAGATGAATTTTATTATAAAGAAATATTTTAAATTTGTTTAAAAAATTAACCTATTTATTTGCTGTACACAGAGTGGTATTTTTATAGGCTGAAATGAGGTTAGCAATCCTACGCAACAAAAGTATTGCGTGGTTAAGCTTTTTTCGGCTACGTGGTTTTTCCACTCCATAAGCTATGGCTATTTCCATAACCATTCGACTTCATAATTGCATACAAAATTCAAAAGTTCATTTCGTATTATAAAAGCGTTTTATTTTATCCTTCCAACAAACAATACTTTTGATACATGTCAGATTGCAATATAGCTTATTGCACTATTAAATGATTATTGATTGCACGGCTAAATACGCTAAATACTTATTTCGATTTTTGTTTGTTGGTAGATTGTTTGAACAATCGTACTGGGATTTAAAGTGTCATGGCCGAAGCAAAGCAGTTTTGACGATTTCTTCTTTTAACTTAACTTTTAACTTAACTTTTAACTTAACTTTTGATTTAACTTTTAACTTAACTTTTAACTTAACTTTTGATTTAACTTTTAACTTAACTTTTAACTTAACTTTTATCTTAACTTTTAACTTAACCTTTAACTTAACCTTTAACTTAACCTTTAACTTAACTTTTAACTTAATTTTTAACTTAACTTTTAACTTAACTTTTAACTAAACTTTTAACTAAACTTTTAACTTAACTTTTAACTTAACTTTTAACTTAACTTTTAACTTAACTTTTAACTTAACTTTTAACTTAACTTTTAACTTAACTCTTAACTTAACTTTTAACTTAACTTTAAACTTAACTTTTAACTTAACTTTTAACTTAACTACTAATTTAACTTTTAAAAATTATAAAAGTAACCCAACCGTGGTTATTAGATAGTTTAGACTTAACTATCAAACATATATGTTTAAATAACAATAAGATGATGATGTCATGACAAAATATGTAAATGAAAGAATAAAGAATCCCTAGTGAAAAACGTTAGATGATTTCTGAATAAGAAATGGAGTGAAAATAGCTTAAATTTTAACACATTTTTATGCTCATTAAGGCATTACTGCACATGCGTGTGTGCATGAAATCACTATTGCGCATTCCTGCGTACACGAAGTCACTTCCGCGCATGGCTCTGTATACGTAATAACTTATGCGCACGCTTGTGTGCCCACAGTTATTATTGCGTATACTTATGTATACATGGGAACAACTGCGCATGCATATGTGCAAGTGGGCATAACCACACCCCTCCGTCCCTCCTCAAACCCACCTCATGCCATCCTTCTGAATAACTATAACTACTTCAGTGCATGCAATTCCGTACGATTTCCCTTTCTTCCCCTTTACCACACTCCATCCAGTTATATCTTCTTCATTCTTTTACGCTGCCGGTTCTTTCTGACCACTTCAATTCATTCGTCGATGTACTACTTCATAGAAAATTTAGCAGAAACCTACTTTAAAATGGTTTTCTCTTTATTGCTAAAAATAAATTTCAATTTACAGGATAAATACAAAAAATGTTTGGGTCTTTAATGTTTAATTAAATCTACATATTTTATGAATTAACAGTTTAATTCAATGCTGGGAGGGGTATTTGTCCGCGGAGTAGTTCTTTCTGTTGTTCTAATAAATATAGTAGATTTTTTGTTAAAGAGTGTATGAGACACTCTAAAAATCTCATCTCAAATTGCTGTTAGAAGCAATCATCTAAACTTATTTACTAAGCTAAAATGTGTACTCATTTTTACTACACTACTTATCTAATTGAACATTTACATATAGTTTTATAAGGCAAATAAGAAGCGCTCAGACCCACAGATCAAATAAGTCCTTTTTAAGAATTTTATGAACAATCATGATCATTAAAAAATTTATGATATATTAATTTACGATACGTCATAAATGTTGAGGTGATTATGAGCATTTGAAAAAATTTCAAATTGCCTTATTTCATTATAGCTTTGGATGGTTTAGATTAACTTTAGGAAAGAATGAAAAATTTGAAAAATGAAAAGACATGTTCCGCAATATGTTTTATTATACTTTATTATACATTGTATACACTGAGAAAAGAATATCGTAAAATTATCCGAATAACCTTTTTTTTCAAATTAGTGTTAATTTACATTAACGTATTGAAATATAACTCTTCACAAATTTTTAATTTACCGATTTTTCATATCGTAAATTTTACGACATATATCGCAACTTCAACAATATATATCATGTCAGATATGATATTGTTTTCTCCGATAATATTTGATTCATATATTCTATCACTACAGTATAAAATGTCGATTAAATGTCATTTTCAGGATCGTTCGTGATGAATGCTGGGACTTTCGGCACTGTAGTGACAATGCCGCTTTCTGGCGCATTGTGCGCTTCGCGCTTAGGTTGGCCAAGCGTCTTCTACATCTTCGGCGTATGTGGTATCGCCTGGAGTATTCTATTCTTCTACATGGGCGCTGACATGCCGTCTGAGCATCCTACGATCTGTCCCCATGAGATGCGCTATATTGTCGGTAGTCTCGGAAGATTGGATAAAACTTCTGACTCTGAAGTACCACTTTTATGTATAACGAATCGTGCTAAAATATTCTATGATTTCTGTTGCATTATTTTTTCTCAAAATTCAATTGCTATGTTAATTCTTGGTATGTACAGTTTTTAAATTAAATAATAATGTGCGTTTACTCTTTTTAGAAACCTAAAGTGCCATGGAGATCGATATTCACATCACTTCCCGTGTGGGCTTTGATAATTGTCCATTCCGGAAGCAACTGGGGATTTTATACTCTTCTTACAGAAATGCCGACATATATGAAATCTATTCTTAATTTTGACGTTCAAAAGGTTTGCTTTTTATTTTAATTATGATAGAATTATAGTAGTTAATATTTATCAGGTTTTAAATAATGTTAAGAAAGTAGCCCAGGCTACCCGACGCTCTCCTACTAATTCTGCACTACGAAATCTAGTCCTTTTTTAGTAACATGTATACTTTTTATATTTTTGAGTATAGTTCTCTTCTAATAAGTAATAATTATTATAATCTTACAGAGTGGTATAGTTTCTGCATTACCATACTTGGCCATGTGGGTTCTCGGGTTTCCAATCGGATGGCTGTCAGATTTTGCCTTGAAAAAGGGCGCGACGGTAGAGTGTACCCGCAAGGTCAGCAACACTATCGGCTTGTGGATACCAGCAGCGGCGATGGTAGTGCTGTGCCTTGTAAAGACAAATGACAAAGCTACTCTTGTTTTGATCTTGGTGATGGCAGTCGGCTTCAACGCTGGCACGACCAGCGGATATCAAATAAACCACATCGATCTCAGTCCGTCTTTTGCAGGAACCTTAATGTCTATCACCAATTGCATTGGAAATGTCTTTGGTATCGCTGCCCCATTAGTCTGTGGAATAATCGTCGAAGATACGGTACTATTCAACAAAATTATTATTATTATTTTAGTGCTCGGAAACGCGTCTTGTCGACAAAAGTTTGGAATATTTACAATATATTTAGATTTATCTATTTCGTTACGTTTCTTATTTTTTAATCTAAATAAACAAATTAGCTACAACTTTAATACATGGGAATCCAAACCTTTTGAGGAACGAATTTTTCAGACTTTGAGAAATAGCTGCCAATATCCAAAAATAGAAACCTGCACTCGTAGATCGATCCACTGGGTCCTAGTTCTTTAAATACTAGTTGTTCTTCTACTCCAAGTATATATTATTTTAGTAAAAAATGGTACTTCTACAAAATTATGTAAAATGAAAATAAATTTTTACAAAAATAGCTTCCCTGGTAGAAATTTTATCGTGGCGCCCACATTCGCTATAACGGCTTTTATAGACCAACTAGATAGTACTAGCCTATACAAAACTCAATAAATCCACACAGATCTACACAGTTTTCTCAATAATAATATATACATATAAAATCTGTGAGGTTATATTATTTATTGTATAGAACTTTTATTGTAAAAATTAATGTTAAAAAAAGATTAACATACAAGTTTTCAATTATAATAATAAAGTAGTCAGAAACAGCGTTGGGCGCGGTCGGATTTCAGATGGCAGAATCCCTAGATCCTAATAATTATATTTGACATAGTGGTCAGCATTGTTCAGATCGTTGGCGCGAAATGCCGCGGGGTGTTCTCAAACCCATCCGATTCGACTCTGCCAGATTATCTGCCAGAGTCGAATCAGATGTGTTTGAGAACATCCCGCGGCATTTCGCGCCAACGATCTGAACATAGCTGACCACTATGTCAAATTTTATTACTAGGATCTGGGGATTCTGCCATCTAAAATGTGTGAAAATAGTTTTCCTTAACCGTAAAGGTTTTGAAACCAAGCCTGTATTTATGATGGAACATAATCAAATCTAAGGAAACTAATTTTACATAAACAAAATAAATATATCCTCTAATACTTCATATAGTTATTTGGATATTCAGATTATTTTCTTATTTTGATTATTTAATATATATGTGCAACATCATATTGTTATTAAGTTCTTAAATAAAAAAATTCAATGCATCTAAAATTTGATAACATTACACTTTAGAGGTTATTTACATTTACTTAAATTGGTAATAGCCCTGGTTAAAAAAACTTATGATATCGGATAAGACCTGATAAAATCGGGTTCAAATTCCGGACAAGACATGATTGGCTTTTTGATCTAATCCTGTTTTATCCGCACGTATCCGGAAATAACCAAGTTTGTATTGATTTGGATATGACCATATGAAACAGGATTCATAATCTGGATAAAACAGGATAAGATCATATAAGTTTATTTTCAATCCGGTCTCGTACGTTTTTTTAACCAGGGAGGTGAACAATAATATGAAAATACCTTTAAATCAAAATAATACATAATAAGCATAATAGATTGTGCTTATGTTTCTTAAAACATAACCTTTAAGTGGTTGTTATTGTCATAATTTTGCTTATCTAGTTTTATCGGGGAAAATAATATGGGAAACTAGAAGGGACGACCGTTACACGCATTTAGAGTAACTATCTAGTTTGCCTACATAGATATATACAGTGCGAGATTATTCTACATAGAACTATAAAGTGGACGAGATAAATTTCTACCAGGGTTTCTTTGACTTAAATTAAGCTTTGTTAAAAATATTACTTTATTCTAAAGTTCTACGTAATCAAAGATAATGACAACAATAAAGGAGAATTTCAGGATTATCAACTCTTTGAAATTCTGTGACTCAAATAAATATGTATATACAAAATAAATTTTAAATGGAAGCTTTTTTGTTCGTTTTTTTCTCTTTTGGACTCTTAGTATAAAAATTTAGAGTTATATAAGTAGTAAAAGCAGATATGTTATTTAAAATAATGCATACTTGACGTAGAAATGCTGATAGCTTAAAATTAATGAGTCAATACAGTGTTAGATCTTAAAGAAGAATGTAAATGTTAAAGGCGTCACTGGAATATAAATGTTGAGTGAAACAATTTATATTACGTAGTATACCAATTTAAAACTTCACGCATTTTTCTCGAAACTCACTTTTCTAACTTCATAAAGTTCCTTCATGACCATGGATACTTTTGTAACTTGCAGAAAATATACGTTAAAGTATTGTGAAAAGAAGTTAATATTTTGTTTTGAAGTATTTTGATGTTAAATGTTTTATTCGTAAATTGTAATTGTTGAAACTTCTAGTTTCTTATATTTTTATGTTACATTAATTAAGTTTAAACAATTTAAACAAATTAACTTGTGTTCATTGTAAATTAAAAATATTCTATAATTTTTTAAAATACAATTCATCAAATTTGTATCCGCAAGGAACTTTTTTAAAACCCCTCGTTTTTATTACAAAAATATGTATTTTCTCCAATAGCTAGTAAAAAAATTGTAGTGAAAAATTCTCAACATTTTTTTACTACCTTCTTTAGTTATGACAAAAGAAAATACCGAAGTTTTAATATTATTGGTCAAAGGGGATAGATTTCTTAAAAACCAGTGAAGTTTCCCGCTTAAATGTGATTTATTCGTATTAACAGAACGTTTCAACTTTGGAATTAATTATAACATTCTACAAACTTTTTAGAAATGTTTTATGTTCTAATTAATATTTAACATTATACAACACATGAAATTCAACTTTTTGACAATCGTGCTTGTACGTTTACTTACCATGCTTCTATGAAGTCACACAGTAAACGGATAAGATATTTTATAGATAACGAATGTCCAAAAAGTGAACATGTAACTCTGCTTCGTTGGTAAGATTTAATAAATAAATGTATCTCAAGTAATCCACGCTTAAATTACCTGATTCAGGGCTCATTGGATTTGCTTTTTTTTAAGAAAGACCGCTGAAAATTTTTTTTTTTATTTTTTGTTGTTTTTTTATTTTTATAGTGGTTTTTTGATTTTTGAGTTTTAGTTTTTCGTTTTATTTTTGTATATTTAAAATAATATTATCTATTCATTGTAAATGCATTTTAAAGAGTATAAAATTGTCTATCTTTTCCGATCCGAAATTTAAAAAAGTGATTTCCCTGTTTTCGTTATCCACGGAAATGTTGTTTTTTGTTTAAACGGCTATATCTGTGAAAAATATGAAGGAAAATGTTTGAAAAATGTTGAGGTGATTAGGAATATGACGAAGAATATTCTGTAAAACTTTCAAGTTTATTTCCTTTTCTTTTTTTGAGAAAAAATCATTTTATGAAAAAAATTGATTTTTTGTTGTCCATTTACTTGAGTAAAACGGCTTTAATTTGTCTGAAAATTTCCAGAAAGGTAGCTTTCAGTAATCTCTTGGCTAAGTTATTTGCCCACATAATGAGGACTTTTGTTTTTCATGATATTTAAGGTTATGTCATTTTTAAAAAAAATTTTTGATCGCTCATATCTCGAGAACGGTGCGGTCATTTTTTGTCAACCAGGGATCATTTTTTTGTTGCTTAATAAGGATTCAGAATTACAGAGATATTTTAAGATTTATCGACTCGATTTTGTTTTATAATAATTTTTCTATTTTACGGTATTCAGAAATTGATGAGGTAAATTTTTTTGGCGTGTAGAAGTAATATGATCGATTCAGTGTACGTGCATTCGAATGAGTATAAAATTTTTGGCTATACCATATTTTCTTAAGACTCATTAATTCGTTTTTGATTTATTATTTATTTTCTTTTTTATGATTTGTAAAAATTTTTTAGAATCAACTGTATTTGAATGAAAGTTGATAATTGGGTATTTTTGTGGTTGGGTTGCTATACATTGGATTCCTTATGCATTTTCTAACAAAAATACAAAATTCAAAATGGTGGATTTAAGTTTTAATATAAATCGGATTTACTTGACGTTTATTAATCTGGAGACTTCGAAGACGTTATGTTATTTTTTGGTCCACAATGAAGATGATGATAATGATAATGATAATACTAATACTAATGATAATGATAATGCTAATGCTAATGCTAATGCTAATGCTAATGCTAATGCTAATGATAAAGATAAGGATAAGGATAAGGATAATGCTAATACTAATGCTAAGGATAAGGATAATGCTAATGCTAATGCTAAGGATAAGGATAAGGATAAGGATAAGGATAAGGATAATGATAAGGATAAGGATAAGGATAAGGATAAGGATAAGGATAAGGATAATGATAAGGATAATGATACGGATAAGGATACGGATACGGATAATGATAATGGTAATGATAATGATAATGATAATGGTAATGGTAATGATAATGGTAATGATAATGATAATGATAATGATAATGATAATGATAATGATAAGGATAATGATAAGGATACATAGAATGATTTAAACGATTATATTTCGGTAAGATATAGCAATTTAAAAATAAATTATAAGAGGAAAGAATTTCATATTGAAACAATTAATTTAGTTGGAGGAAGCTAAGTGCCAATGAATTGGCAGCGGTTTTTATATTATAAACACATTGTCAAAGCAATTTGTTATATAATCTCAAATTTTACTCACATAAATCATAAAATAATAGATATATTTATTTTGCATAACCCGGAAAAAAATGTTCCATATATGGCCATATATGACAGCCCATATATGGCCATATATGACTTTTGCGTCTATATAGACATATATAATCATATATGACTTACATGAATTTCCGATTTCAGTTTTTGTAATAAGGGTTGAAAAACTGGACTTGAGATAGCTCTAGTGCTCAATTTTGGATGTATCATGCGGATGATAACACTCTAGCTGACAGACTAAGCTTTGATATTTTTAGTTACAAAATTCTTTTTTTTAATATAACTCTAAGAAAATGTAATATGAGCTATATGGGCATATATAGGCAAATATGAATTTACGTTCAGCTGCAAATAGAACTGCGTATATAATCATATATACCCATATATAATTATGTATAGCCATATATGATGTATAGCCATATATGATTATATATGACTATATATGAATGCATACTAAATATCAAATAAAATTCCATATATAACCATATATGACGATATATGGCTATATATGCATATATATGACTTCCATGTTTTCCATATATGGCCATATATGACCATATATGTCTATATATGAATGATTCTTTCCCGGGAAGCTAGTGCGGAAAATTTGTTAACGGGGGTTATATTAAAAATTGCTCTGACAATGTGTTTATAATATAAAAAACAATAATCCTGTGAAGTTTCAAATTATTTCCTTGTACGCTGTTTCGCAAGGAGCATTTTAAGACAAAAAATGATGTTCTGAGAAAAATGATTTTAAAGATGGCAAATTGCATATATAAGACAATGTAATTAAATACTATGAAAATATTCAAATAATGTATAGGAAGCTTAAAAATGATATTTGAAGCTTTGTAACATATAAAGTGAGCTTCGCGGAACACTTTTTTGAAAAAAAAGTTGATTTTTTGATCACTTCAACTTTTCTGCTAGCATGATAAAAGTCTCCGATTTTGAGCTGTGGTCTCCGTTCTCCTCATTATTTTCACCTTTTATTTTATTCTCTGAAAATGTAAAGTATTGGCTACGTGAACATCACTAGCGTCGCCACGAATTTGTGGCAAGATTGAGAACCGCCGAGTTGCTAAAATACATTGGGTTATGTGGAAAGTTGTACAAAATATTTTTTTATACAATACTATCATTTCAAAAGCTTGCAAATTCTTTTATTAGGTAAATATAAGTTTACCTTATGTATACACAAAATTGCCAATATTTCGAACATCTAGTGATTTAAACAAAAATTTTTTTCTAAATTTTCCCATAAAGCTAATAGATTTTAGCAAACCAATAGGAATCTGAGATTTGCCACCGAAACGGGTAAAATACTTGGGGCGCTAGTGCCATGCACGTAGCGAATATATATGTGGGTCCATGGGTGCTCAGGAGTATATGGGCGGGGAATTCGGTATGTGAGTGTGTATGAGTGGGTGTGTGTGTATGAATGAATAAGAGTCAGGGTTATGTAAACAAGAGGGTGTGCGTAGACGTATGAATTTTTACAAAAAATTATTAATAGTAGAATTTTTAATTAAAAAGTAACCTTAAAAACAGGTGTCCGAGCGAGAGAGAAGGCATTACTATTTTTGAATTATTTTAGAATTTATCTCGATAAATCTGGTATCATACATATAATAAACATCTTCTAAAAGTATTAGATCGATTGATTAAAAATTAGCTCCAAAAAAGCGTGCTAAGTAAACGTCGATGTTAAATCTTAGATTTTTCTAATTAAGATAATTTTGCCTAGGAAAACTGTTGAATGCCTATTTTGAAAAGAAAAATTCCATTGACGCCTTAAGGGGGCCAGCCTGCGTTAAACTAGAAAAAAGAATTTTTTTATAATGAATCGATTCAAATTTTTCCTTTGAAAGCAACTACTGTGAAATTTTTTCTATGTTATATAAATACTTGATAAAATCTGTAATTTTACCGTTACAAAACCTTAAGGAGGTTGGTAACCGGCCGCGGAGGAAGTGCGGTGCGAGGGGAAATTTTAAAACCTGAATGCTGTAAGAGTGGTTGCGCGCGAAAATGTAGTACCTACTATCTATATATATAACTATATATAACTACTATTCCGTGGACTTCAACTCGCTATTACTTGAAGGAACATTGATAAAAAGTTTTTAAAATGTTACACAACATCATTCAAGATATCTAATTCCGTATGGTATAGCTAAAAAATCTGAAACATATTCCGCAAAAGAATTTAAAATATAAAGTTAAAATATTATTTTTAATCCGCATATTATTTCCTCCCATCGATAAAAGTCTGTTGTATTGAAAATTTTCGAGAAACTAAAAGTTTTAAGTGTAGATGCATTATAAATTCCTTCCGCAGGCGCTGCCATTCGTGTCTAATCCAGTCGCTGTAGCGCTTAGAGTATTAGATTAATTTTTACATCTTCGCGTATACCTTTCAAAGTAATATGGTAATCTGAATCTTCTAAACGGTTAATCATGTGAAGAATATATGTACTTGAATATGCAATGTTTTTTGTAAACATATTTATCTTGTAAATATTGAAAAGTTGATCGGGAAGCATTAATTTTGACGATTTCCTACTAAATCTGTGCAAAATACTTAAATTTTGATCGTTATTATCTCATAAACGAGTGGGGTAAAATCTCCTAAAATTTTCACAGAGTTTAGTTTATAACTAAAATAATGTTATACTGCAATATCAAAGAATTATTTCATATTTGAAATTAGTCACCAATCTCCTTAAAATCTTGCTCCTACGCAACACAGGATACCATTGTCAATATTTATTGGGAAAACTTTGAGGCGTGCACGTTTCTAAGTAACACAATTAATAAAAATTTTATTTTCGACAGTAATTTAACTCTTTATGACATATACTAAAACTTTTACGGTTTACTTTTTCGTTAAAAATTTTTTTATCTTTACTTTTCGGAGTACAAACCAATTTTAAAAAATAAATCTTAGTGGTTTTTAAAATATTGGTTTGTTCTCTGAAAAATAATGATAACCAAATTTTTTAAGGGAAAAGTAAACCATAAAAGTTTTAGTATATGTCATAAGGATAAAAATTACCGTCGGAAAAAAAATTGATGATCGTCTCACCTAGAAACGTGCACGCAGCTATGTTTTTCCAATAAATATAGTATTGACAATGGTAATTCTTGTGTCACTAAGGAGCAAGATTTTAAGCTTTTATAATAGTAAAATTATAGATATTATCAAGTATTTATAGTAAAAATATTTTAGCGGTATCATTGGAGGTATCCGTGGGTGCACGAGATATCGATCATCTGAGTTAAGCAGCGGTTAATACTTGGATAGATGACCGCTCGGGAACCTCGTTTCAACAATGATCATTCTGCAGATGGGAAATGAAAATTTTAGGTGCTTTTTGTGGAAGTAAAAGGTGCCTAAGTTTGACTTTCCTGTCGATTGGTTTCTGGCGTGGCTTTTCTTGATTGGTAAAGTTTTCCCCACATCACAAGGCAAGTCACAAGGCAAATGTGGGAATTCAGTGGGGTGCACATAGGTTGAGTTTAGGATCAAACACTCCTATACACAGGTGGTAGGAGTGTCCCACAAAAAGACACATGGTGTCTATACGGGTTGGTACATGAGAATAAAAAATAAAAAGAATAAAAAATACTAATAATAGTTGCTAATAATACTACTAATGGTTGCTTTTAAAGAAAAATTTTGATATCGGCTCATCAAAAACAAATTGTTTTTTCGAGTTTAACTTGAAAACGGCTACTTTAGACCCTCTTTATATGTATCAAAAAGTGTAAAAATCATGCTTGTATTACAAAAAATGATTTCTTGTATCATTTAAACGTTAGAAAGTTAGGTTCCCATTATAAAATATATTGTGGAATTCTCTAAATACAAGTTTATTACTGTCCCAGTATTGCTCCCACATTATTGTCCAAGTATGCCTGCCAGCACGCCCAGCCTGTCCCGGTACCGCAGTCTAGAGATACTCTATAAAAATTGTAATTATTAGCCTAAAGTGAATTAAACTGATATTTTTTCAATCAGGCTAAAATGTCAGGTTAAGCGATAGAACAACATTTTTTCAATAATTACTTTACCTTAATCAATAATTTCACAGATTAAAAAATATTACAGTGAAAGTTGAAACTTTTTTAAGTATTCAAATTATGTAGTATCTAATCCAAATTTTGTTGCGTATTTTTTATATGATTTTACTAGAATTTCTTAAAATCTTTATGAATTTTGATTGATAATTATAACAATATGTGTTTTCCACAAATAAAATAATCAATCAGCATTATTCCGAAAAACATCATGGAGAATTGAAAAATTGGTAGAAAAGTTCAATGCTTTTAAAAGCATGAAAAAGCGTATTTTTTGGCAGTACTTATAAAACTTTCAGTGTGTCGGTCCGTAATAGTGTATGATAAATCTTTTTATTAAAATATAATGCAACATTATTTTCTTTACTTTCAGACGAACGCCAACCAATGGCGTACTGTCTTTTACATCTCAGCCCTCATCTACTTTTTAACAAATCTCATTTTTATACTTTGTGGTAAAGCCGAGTTGCAATTTTGGAGTGAATCCGATCGTTTAGACAACTTAGGTCGCAATCGTCCTTTCCGAGTATCCAGGCTTTCAACGGTATATGATCCGACGTCAGTAGCTGTTGTTGAGCAAATCAAAACTGTTTAATACATTTACAAAACGACAAAATGAATTATCTCGTATTGTTTATATTGAAATAAGAGATCGCCTTCAAAATTATATAATCTTCATTATAGGTTACCTACAATGCAAGTAAGATATCAAAGTGAACTGATAATGCAACTAATTTTTATTAAAGTATATATGCTATGAAATGAATAAATTTGATGAATGAGACGCATATTTGAGTAGTGAGATAAAATCACATTTCGAATAAGTCTTGTTCTTTTGAATGAAGTGCCTTTATATTATGTGATACTGCACCGATATGACCATATCAATGTCAAATGATTTTTCGCTTAAACAACGTACAAAATAAATTAAAATAATAATCGTAAATATGTTATCTGAAACAAATATACTTGTTTTTACCGATTCTTAAGTCAGATTTTCGAAAATTTTCGACGGTAATGAAATTAGGAGGGTGTAAATAAAACCGGATAATTTCACTATGAGGGAAAATTGATTTTATATACTTTATCATCGTAATATATTAGTTTCTTCATATATATGGTGTTATTTTTAATCCAAACTAAAAATTCATACATTAAAAAAGCATCTAAAATACGTTATTTTATTGAGAATATAAAATAAAGACTTCTACAGAATCCGACTACAGAATTTGAAAGAACCGTATTTTTCATTGTTTGTTTAATTAATTTTGTTCGCTTTTTAAGCAAATATAATGAGGTTTTAACATAATTTTTGGCGGTATCTATAATACAAGTAGAGAATCGAAACCAATTGTGATTATGTTTAAACTTTTCCAAAAAGCCAAATTAAAAAAGTTATAGCTTATTCACGTTCCTTTAAATGATCGTCAGACATCTAGGGTCTGGTGTTACGAGAATTTTCAAAGCGCTGTATCTTCTTTAATTTTGTATGATGTATTTCAAACATTTAGAAAGTTCACAAAGAGATTATGCTATAATCTCTTAGAATATGACATAAACAAAAATCGTGTTGAAATCGAATTTACAATTTCTAGGCGAGAAATAAATCGACATCTATATGGTCGTTTTGGAAGTAATAGGTTAATTTAAACGTTAATTTTAAATACTTAAAAGGCAAAAATGAACAGATAATAAATTTCAACAGTTCATACATTTGTATATTTGATCGTAGAGATATAAAAAACTATTTAATGTAAATAGGCGTTGTTTGTTAGAAATAAATAACACTAGTTTGTTAATTTATAATTATTTGTGATTACTTTAGTAAAATGTGAATTATTGTACATTTTGTGTTTCAGTAAAATAAATTATAGTTCTTAAGTTAATTTGTTAGACAAAAATACCATCTACAATTTTTTAAGTGTAGATTTCTGAAGCTTTATGGCAATATAAGGATTAAAATAGTTTTTTTGTGATTGCCAACTAAAAACTGAAAATATTTTGTATTGCTTTTTCGCCATGTTTGTAATTTCAAGAACATTCTGAGACTCATATATTCTTAGTGTATACTTCTAAAATAGACGTTTAAAAAAGAATGGCGCGGTTATCATTTTATTTATTAGCCACTGTCGCGGCTTATAGAATACAGAATATTTTGGAAAACACTATATTCCGATAAGATTTATTATATTTCTTTGTTTAAAATAAAATAGAAGAAATGTCATATTTATCATAACTATAAAAGTATGTCCAAATTTGTTGGATAAATTGAGTGAATACATTATTTTTTATTAAAAAATGTATATTTTTTATTAAAAAATGTATATTTTTTATTAAAAAATGTATATTTTTTGTAATAACTTTAAAATACTGCATAATTACCGTTGATAATAAGAGCATGATATTCTATAAGCATTACAAATACGTCACCAAAATTTCAAAATAAATGCGTATATAGGATCTTTTTTAAATCACCAGTAAACTACATTAAATTAATTAACTAGTGTTAATGTACATAACTTGCGAAAATCTCTTAGTAATATCTTTATTTGGTAATGACTCTGTGATGCTAACCTTGTGGATTTATATATTTATGTTATTTTGTAAAATGCAATAAAATGAGATATTGAGAAAGTACAACTTTTCTTATTTCAAAAAACGTATGTTTTATTTATTGCCATTCCAAAGACAAAACGAATTAATGCATGTAAAAAAACATTAACTTGCGTTTTTTAGTTATTACCATTTTTTTCTGATTTGCATTAAGGGAACTTTTACTCAACATCGTTTAAAAAAATAGGTAATATTTTAGCAAGTAAAGTATACATCCTGTGATAAAAAGAATGTTTGGCCTTTATTTATTCATTATTTAAGCATTATATTAAAAATTATTTTTTCAAATTTGGTTACAGTAGGGTGATTTACAATTCATCACTTCTTATTACAGTTAGCTTGAATTTAATACAATCTTTCTTTCGAATTTTTAGAGTTTCTTCTTAGTGAAAAAAGAGACATTGAGACATAAAAATGACTCCATGTAAGATCATAAATTGTATACTTATATAATGATCTTATATAATCATATTACGAAATTATATATGAACATATATGATGATATATGATCACATATTGTTAATATTAACACATGTTTAATGACAGATAAGTCACGCATGGGCATTAGGGTGGTCAAAAATTTCCCGAATCTCAAATTTTCTTCTTGTAACCCCTTCAAAATGTTATAATTGGAAAAAAATGAGATATGTGTCCGCCAGTTGCCTGAAATTCACATTAAGAGGTGTCTACCATCGTAAACCGCTTTTGACAGTTGATTTTGAGCACTTTCATTATATTAGGCTGAACTAAAAATAATTGGATATTAATTTATATGGCTACCAATTTTATTTTACGTTTATTATAAGTTTATTAACAACTTCACCGCATTAGGCAAGGCAAAAGAAAATTTTCCTCCTAAATAAAATTCTAGTTTGTTCATTTTTCACTAAAAGACCTGCTAATTTTAACGAATTTTCATGGCAGTATATTTTAACGAATTGACACGTTCGCCATCTCATTTAGAAGAGTAAACCGAGTACTATATATAGAATATTAAGGGACAATTGGATGTCTTAGGTTTATGCCAACCGATTATTTATTTATTATTTTCTACTTAGTTGGCCCCTCAATTGTATTTAAACTCACATATTTTAGGGGCCAACTTGATTTTAAATATTTTAAATAATTATAATTAAGATTTTGAGGTTTTATTATGGTAAAATTTAAGATACTATTGTGTTTTGATAGCACAGAATTTTTCAGAATGATTACTTTTAAACATAATGAGTTTTCTGGACTCGTAAAAAAAGTATTTTTTTAAGTTTAACTGAGGCCTGTCCCCTTAAGCTACCTACGTATAAAAATTAATAAAATCTTTGAAGATACTCTGCAAGTTTAATATATGAATGTTAGAACGAAGTAAAATGCTTTTCTGTGCAAATCGCGTAATTACTCCGAATCTAGCTTATAACTTTTATACCATATATAATAATAAATTTATTAACTTTATAAATATTAATATTCATATAGTTTGAGAAAATCAAATTTCATCTATTTAATTGTACTCACTAGGAGAGTATCAGCGGCTAGGAAACCGATATCTGCTGAAACTTTGAGAGATGTTTCCTGACATCTAAAAATAAAGTGTAGCACCCTTAGTTTTTTCCAATTGGCCCTTGTTTTTAAGATATCAACCAATCGATCTCAATTGTGTGTTATTTTAGTAAAATGACGCCTGTATTTCAGATCGGAGCTCTGCAAGTTTTTACGCTAGAAAATATTACCTAAACGTAAATAAAAGTAGACAAAAAGAGCTTGAATTTCCACTTCGTTTCGTACAAAAATATTAATCTGGGCCAATGTCATAAACTTTCAAAGAAAGTGATGAAAAACACATCTCAATGCGAGGATTTTAGATCTTTTTTAAAAGATACAGTCATTTTTCGTGTAATTTGCATTGCTTTCTTTAAAGGTTACTACCTTTAGCCCAAATTAATATTTTTGTACGAAAAAAAACTAAAATTGAAGCTTTTTTCGTTTATTTTTATTTACTTTTGGCTTATATTTTCTAGCATAGAAACTTGCAGTGATACGGATAGAAGTAGGGGTACAATTTTTTACTAAAATATCGTACAATTAAGATCAATTAATTGATATTTCGAGATTAAGGGCCCATGGGAAAAACTAACGCTGCTACACTTAATTTTTAGGTGTCAGTAAACACTTCTCAAAGTTTCAGCAAATTTCGGTTTTCAAAACTGTGACACAGGTATGAAATCTGTGAAAACAACATTTGATTTAATAAATTAATCTTCTAGTAATAAATAATTACTAGAAGAGGTACCCCTTTTCACTAAAATAACGTATATTCGGAGTAAAATAGATTACATCTCGAATACAAAGGTCCATTAGAACAATCTAAGGATGCTAGGTTTCATATATAGGTACCAGAAAGCACCTACCAAAGCCTCATCAAAATGCAAGTTCTACAGGGTTGGTGTTCTCTTTGTAAGTTAAATAATAGGGTCGATAGTGTATCTCCCTGTTTTAGTCCGTTGTGAATGTCAAATGGCTACGATAGGCTCTTACCTGACTTGACTATGCCCCGAATTTTATCTAGACACAATTTGATTAAATTGACTAACTTTTTTAGTACTCCTAACAGCACCAAGACGTGGAACATTTTACATCGTATTATGAAGTATATTTTTTAAAATCAATGAATAATTGGTGTACAGTTTCCCCGTATACCCATTTTTTTCAAGAAGCTGCCTAAATGTGAACATCTAGTCGTTTGTTGACCTGTTTCTTCGAAATTCACACTGGTAGTTCCCGAGGATATCCTCTGTGAGCGGTGTGAGTCTATCTAGTAGTACATTTTGTAGCACGTACAGATAAGAGAAATGCCTCTATAATTATTGCAGTTTGTTTTATCTCCGTTTTGTGAATTAGGACTATAATCAGGTCTCTCCATTCTTTGGGCATTGTTTCTTTCCTCCGTATGGCACACATAAAATTATGGATTATTTTCTTAAGTGCCCCCCTCCCCCTCCCCGATTAAATAGTTCGGCCCGCAAATGGTCTAATCTTGGGGCTTTATTATCTTTTAACTTATTGATTGCCTTGCAGACCTCGTGTAGGCTAGGCTGCTCAATGTGTGGTTCAGCAGTGTGGATTTCGTTGTAGTGTAAAACTATTTGTTGCTCGTGTACGTTTAGCAGCTTGTCGAAATAGTTTTTCCACCTATTTAGTAAACCATTTGAATCCGTTATAAGGTTCCCATGCTCGTCTCTTAGAAAATTAGTTTTACTTTAGAATTTTTTCCTTATTAAGTTTATACCTGTATACGTTTCCCGAATATTATTTCTATTGCTGTTATCTTGTATGGCTGAGACTTTATTATTTTCCCACTTTCATTTTTTATTCCGGAAAATTTGTTTGGTTTGTTTCCTTATATTACGGTAATGTGCGAAGGTGATCTTATTCTCGTTATTAAGGTTAAGCATTCTTGCTTTTTGCCGTTTTTCATTCCTCCTCGCATTCCTCGTCAAACCACGGTTTTTGTTTGTTCTTTTTCCGTTGACCCAACCCAGTCATAGCAACTTGTCTTATAGAACTTTTTATATTTTCCCGTGTGTGTATGTGTGTCTGAGTGTACGTGTTTGTGTGAGTGTACGTGCGTGTGAGCGTGCGTATGCGTGTGCGTGTATGTATATGTGTACGTATATATGGACAAATTTTATGGACACCATAAATTTCAAAGGCATTTGTATTTCGTACTGAAATTTTGCAGATACATAATATTTAATTCAACAAAGAACTGATTAAATTTTAAAGCTAAATGGTCAACGCTTACTACTTATTGTAAAAAAATTTAATTTTGAATATTTTTTAAAAACGAAAAATAGTTTTTGTATAATTTTTTGTGTTAGATAGTTCAAAATTATGCATAGATTCGCAAAGTGGACGTAATTTCCTTTCGATTTATATATCTAACAATTACTTTAAAATTATTTCTGTTAAAGATTTATGATTTAAAATTTTGAATATCCATATGGATGAAAATCTTTTCGTACCCCTCACATACAGTGATGAATCTGGGTACGATCTAAAGATTCATAATTATAAGATAATTGTTTATTCCTAAAGTCACTTTTATTACCCTAAATATTTAATAAATAATTATGCATTAAATCTCTTTGAGAAATCAATCTGCTAAAGCAGTTGGCAGTTGTTCCTATTAATTCTAATCTATTAAAGTACTGAAACCTATTGTAAGGATACAAAAGTAAAATATTATATTTTAAAATTTCGCGCCATTAAAAGTCGATGTGCGCACGATTTTGCGAAGTAGATTGATGTATGAATGTATGTATTTAGAGTACGTGCTAAATGTTTATGTGTGTGTATTCGTCAGTCCAGAGATTTTCGGCTGAGACGAGTCGAATCAGACTGACGCGAGGAGGATAGCGTGATAGACATCACCTGCGCGCACCTTCCCGAGTAAAAATGACATATATAATTATATATAAATATGTAGAATATTGACTGATATAAGAATAATAACAATTAAAATTGACTAGCTCATCCATTCGAGAATAACTTGCAATGTTATTTATAAACCGATGAATTCACGACGACGGCAAATAAATTTTGTATTCATTTTATACCGAACATAATTGTGTATTACATGTGAATGAATGATAGGTGTGTATGTGCGCGCATGATATCTTAGTAATATACATTGCGATTTCTTCAAGTCTATTAATATCTGTGTAAAGTAATTCTGGTTACGTTCTTTTCAAATAATCAATAAAATAATTAACGTAATCGAACTGTCGTACAATCGTGAACATTATTTGAAATCTTTTGTCTATATATATATATATTCATACGTTTCACATGTTTGTCTGGTCAAGAGCTATCTAAAAAGTTCTGGCCTTTTCAAAAATCCAATATGGTGCATAAAATATAGCGCCTGAAAGCCCCGTTTTCATTGCACATTTAACAAAAACGATAGTAAAAATGTTCTAATTTGTGAAATATACCTCTAAAAAGCATGTAAAACTCATTCTGGGACTTTTTATTGAGAATGCTGAAGGAATTCAAAATTAAAAAATGGCGGATCCAAAATGCTGGACATTATACCACCACCAAAGCCGTTGTACCGCAACAGATGATTTTAGATCAATTTAAAGTATCGATATGGGAGTTTTCGTGGCCACTGAATCTTATTTTAACCTTGAAATTTCTAAATTCAAAGTGCCGGATCTAATATGGCGGACATTACACCCACGTAACCTATTTTACCACAACAACAGATTTTAGATCAGTTTGAAGTATCGATATGGGGGTTTGTGAGGTAAATGGTTCTAAAAGTATCATCGGAATTAGTATTTGTGGATATGATTCTTATATGTTTCCGGTCTATTAGATTCAGAATTATCTGTCTGCGTTTTTTTTTCACTGATATTAGATCATTTGTTGCGGTAAAATGAGTTAAGTGGGGGTAATGTCCGCCATATTGGATCCGCCACTTTGAATTTAGAAATTTCGAGGTTAAAATAAGATTCAGTGGCCCCGAAAAGCCCCATATCGGCACTCTAAACTGATCTAAAATCATTTGTTGAGGTACAATGGGTTTGATGGTAGTGTAATGTCCGCCATTTTGGATCCGCCATTTTTGAATTTGGAATTCCTTCAGCATTCTCAATAAAAAGTCCCAGAATGAGTTTTACATGCTTTTTGGAAATATATTTCACAAATTAGAACATATTTACTATCATTTTTGTTGAATGTGCCATGAAAACGTGGTTTCGTGGAAAGCTCTTGACCAGACGAACATGTTGAGACTTCAAACCTCTTGATAGATTAACCCAAATTTTGGGTGCACTGATGATCCGGTTGACATGAAACGTCCCACACACATATATATATATATATATATATATATATATATATATATATATATATATATATATATATATATATATATATATATATATATATGTGTGTGTATATATAGCATTTTACAATATAAAATAAAATATCTAATGTTGCAGTGAATGGCTCAAGTGGTAAAAGCGTACCATTTAAGACAAAGACCGCTCAATGGGCATGGGTTCAAATCTACGTCAGTCCAAATTGTTCGGGATCATTTAAAGAAAAACCCCGAATGACTCTAGAGTAATATTTATAATCTATATCCCTGGTAGAAACATTGACCAACTATTTGCCATATAATGCCTAATTTTATGGTGGATGGTTAATTTATGGCCTATATTATGGTCAACAACCCAGCTTATGGCCGACGGTTTATGGGCAAAAGGTGGCGTACTTTATAGAATTATTTATAAATAAAGTTTAATGAACCTGAAAAAATTCAATACGAATTAGATACTTAAAAGAGAACAAATAACTAAAAAAGTATACTAGCATGTGGCACGCCGAGCCTACATGCTGAAAATATTCAAACCTAACCTACAAATATTTTCTCTTGTATTTCTTTTAAGATATGTACGATAAATTTTGGTTTAATTTAATCGTCTGCATTAATAAGTATATATTAATTAACAAATAAATACATGAACTGGAAGAAACACTGCTCAAGTATATATTGCGTTGAACTTGTCCAACTGCTATCTAACTTAAAGTCAAATTTTACTCAGCAATACTGCTCAACTTTTTAAGTTAAACCTGCTAAACTGCTCACAAGGCAAAACAACGTTTTTCTTAAAATGTATCAAACAAGTAAGGGTGTGTTCTCTCCCCAGACTCCCAGCATGTCTGCATGTGTGTTGGGAGTAAAGTGCTTTTGCACACTAAAAGAATAAGGACATATACATAAGAATGACATTGATTGGTATATCTATATATATATATATACGACAAATAAAAGGAATAAAAACTTATTTCTCTTATTTATTGTGTATATAGAAATACTAATCAATGTCTTATGTCTTTATGCTTTTAGCGTACAAACCACCTAAGCACCCGACGTAGTGTGCATATGTAGAATCGGAGTTAGAAAACTTAGAAAACATTTGATATTGTAAATTCGATTAAACCCATAAAAAACATTCTGTGAATTTAAATTTGTATACATGTATTTGAGGTTATAAATGTATCTTTACCCATATTATGGTCAACTTATGGTGTAATTGTTGGCTACAAAATGACCACGGAAGTTGGTCAATAAATAGCGAACAGGACATAAATGATGGTCAATTTTCTACCAGTGATAGAATGTTTCTAAAACATGTGACTTGATTGTTTGGATGGAGATTGAACCATTGGTAATATTGGTATAATTATTACATTAAAATAATAATCTACTTGGCTTCAGTGAAATTCAAACTGGCTATGACATATGGGCAAAGCAATGCATATGAATAAAAGTAATATGCGTATGATGATGCAGATTATTCCAAGAAACTTCTAAGAAAAATTGTATTTTTGTACTTTTTTTTAATAGATTCTTGTGTAAAAGAACACTCAAATAAATTTTTTTCTATCAAAGTTATTAAAATTTCTTCAATTTAAGAGCAGGAGACCTATAACCGTTTTTTAGGATAATGTTTAGAAATCATATTTAGAGTAAGTTTATTCTTTAAAAAAGTATTCGATGCAAAGTGTTGGACTATGCTTAAGGTAAAAGCTAAAAATAATTTTCTCCTTCCTATAGGTGGGCTCCAAAGCATTAAAAAAGAATTGTTAACATTTATTTTAAAAAGTAATATTTTTATTTCAAAATCTTATTTGATATTATAACATCTTATAAAAATATCAATAGAATCTGAAAATCTATAATATTTTCACTGCCATATTGATAAATATCGTCAAATAATGAAAACTGAAATTCTTTTGGTTTAATTATTTGTTTTAAAAATTATAATGGACATGTTTCATTGTGGTTTCGAAAAATAGCATCAAAGTTTCAGAACCATAATGAAACAAATTCAGTTTTTAAACTATAATGAACTGCCACTTAAGCAATAGTATCAAACTGGTAATCCAATTACTTCAGAATAATTTATAAACTTATCAATTATCAATTAAACTACAGTTCAAGTACCAGTATTTGCAAAATAATTAATTATAGACAAAAAACTTTGAACACATTTTTCTCGAAAAAAAATTGGAATTTAAAAATTGGATTTAATTCAATATGGATCTAAATGATAAATATATTACGAATTTAATAAAATTTCGTCTATCGTCTTTACATTCCTAACGCCACAAAACAAAAATCGTCAAGATACGGGAAGCTAGTCCAAAGGATCTTCAGCGACGATGCGACGAGCGCACACAAGACGCAGGCCCAGTCGCTCGTGAATTTCCGAAAAAAAAAGAATAAAAGGAAGAGATAAAAAAGAAAAAAATACCCGCGAGGCAGAGAGAAAAGGAAAGAAAAAAGGGGATTACAAAACGCGCGGGCGCGGAGAGAAAAATGAGCTCGCTCGGTGCGGCGGTAGCTTCGCGCGCGCACATCTGGTAGTAGCGCGCCGAAGCGAGCGAGCATTGAACCAGCGAGTGCCACTCGAGAAAACAATAGCGAGCAGCGGCTCTTGTTCATCTCTCTCTATCTCTCTCTCTTCCTCTCTCTCTCTCACTCTCTCTCTCTCCCTCTCTCTCTCTTTCTCTCTCTCTTTCTCTCTCTCTTTCTCTCTCTCTCTTTCTCCCTCGCCTATGCCTCTGTGTATCGTCACCATAAAATCTTGATCCTATATTCGCGTACCTACATGCCTCTGCTTTTTCCTATAGCAATTTTCGCAATAGCTACACGTGCAGAGAGCTCAAACTTTCGAAATTGTGATGCAGAAAGTAGGTATACTGCGAGGGTTCATGTGATGTGCGTGGTTCAGAATTAATAAGAAAGGTAAGTCATATTTTCACGATTAATCTTTTAGTCGAATCATTATTGTCAATATTGGGTATGGGCTTGAAAATGTCAGTCATATCAAAATTAAAAAATTTGGATTTTTCAAATATTATTTTGAGAAGAACTGTTTTTTCAAAAACGAATGTTTTTCGCCAGTGTCCGTACACTTTATACGCTAATAGCATGGAAAACGAACTAAAGTCTCCAAAAAAACTTAAAATTGTTAACACCCTGAACTCTATCGTCTAGTTTCTGATACACGAATGGTATCCACTAAGTCAAATACTATGTGAGATACCTACTATTAATGCAACTTTAGCGAATATTCGTTTAATATAGAACTATAGGTATTACTGTAAATAACCATAACATTAATTGTACTTTTTGAAAACAAATCGAATATGATATATATAAGCTCGTATATGAGAATGCTATTTTTGTATGACACTAAGCGGGTAGTAATAAACCTATATAATCTCTTTCTGTATTTTTATCTCCCACATTGCAGGAATCGTTGCTGAAACGTTCCTCCAGCATATTTTTGGACACTTACAAGGAAACTACCCGAGGTGTACCTCACCGATTTTCTTGATATCGTGATATGTTGTAGTACATCAAAAAGTATTAGACACGTATTTTTTTCGTGCTAATTCGGCGATTTAAGGAGTGAAAACCACCTTTAAAATTTACCCCCAAAAACTGTTTTTTTTAATATCTCAAAAACGAATTGAAATTTTCCGATGAAACCAACGCCAATTTATTTCTTATCAAAATGCGCTTCTGTGGTAATCGCTTTCACTCTCAAGGGTTGCATCCCTTATGTTTTATAAGGGTATATACGACTTTTTTTCGTTTTTTCTCCAGAATTATCTTAATTAACCGAATCTTATAAAAAATCATTCTGTTATAAACAATATTGAAATTTAATGTTGACCAATCCCGGAGTTTTAAAAAAGAATTATTTAAAGGGGTAACTAATTTTGTAATGTATTTAAAACATGAAAAAGACAAAAAATATATACATACTTATACGACCATTTGAGGGATGAAAAATTCCCTTACACTTCACCCCCAAAAATCATTTCTTTTAATATCTTAAAAACGAATTGAAATTTTCGAATGAAACCAACACCAATTTATTTCTCATAAATATGCGCTTCTGCGGTAATTGCTTTTACTCTCTAGGGTTGCATCCCTTGTTTTTTTATAAAGGTAGAGATCACTATTTTTTTCTTCAGAAATTTCCTAATATGTTCAATCTTATTAAAAGTTTGTATACTATAAACGATATTGATGTTTAATATTGAAAAGGAGAGAATGGTAGAAGAAAAAAGTCAAAGACATAACTACCGCTATACGTGGCATCTGACATACACTATTAAAATTTTCTTAATTTTGTGATATATTGCAGAGTATAAAAATATAATTAGAGATATTTTTACTTGCTCCTATGTTGATTTAAGAAAAGAAAAGCACCCTTACAGTTCACCCTCAGAAAACACTTTTTATTTAATTTCGTAAAAACAAAGTGCAATTTCTTATTACACATCAATTTATTTTTTAAACAAAACTTATGTCGACATTGCTCATATTCTGTTTGGTCGCTTTCATTATTAGGAGTTTAAATAACATTGTATAGTTGTAATTTCAATTTTGTATTATTTCAATTGCACCTTTATTTTTGTTCTTGACCCACGGTCACTCTGTATATGGCATTTTGTCCGTTAATTGAAATAAAAATAAAAATAAATATAAAATAAAATAATATTGTTAAGGGTCTTTCTACTATAAATAAATATAAAAAAGAAGAGTAAAATATTTCTCGCCGTTTTATTTGATTTAAATATATGCTATTTTATTATAAATTAAAAATATATTTTGCAAATGCATGTAAAATTTTTTTTTAAATTTTATACCTTTTAAGTTTATTTAATATATAAATAATGTATGAAAGCTAAGAATATTTTGGTGCGCAGTTTGTTCTTTTATTAGGTCATCGAATATGAAACATTTATTTTTATCCAACTTCCAATTAGCAGCAATAACAATACGCAATCATTGTTTTTATGCAGTTACATTTCTCATGTTTTTTATTTCGTATGTGCCAGAGATCAGTGAAATAAAATTTTATTATAGTTTTACAGATTAAAAACGAAATAGTTGTTTTTTGTTAATTATAAGAACCTTACGGTATGCATATTATTTATTACGCATTACATAAATGCAAAATATCCTAGTGGAAATCAAACACGTATATATAAATGTACAAGAGTGTACTTTTTATACTAACATAAACTTTTCATAGAGAAAATATTTAGTATAATTTAGTGATTTTATTTTGGATTTGCCACACTAGTTTATATTTATATACGAACATATACACTATCTTATAGAATTTCGTAAAAAATTTACACTTTTGTACATTTATTAACACTATTTTACACAGATTATGTGATAATGAGAGTTAAAAACATATTATTTTATATATATTTGATATTATTGAGTCATTATATAGTTTTCGATGCTATTATTTATTATTTGTTATATATTCATTATCAATGTTAGCTCATATACTTAATTTTATTGTCGAATTAAAACAAAAATATACACTTTTATACACTTATGTACATTTTTATACATGTGTATACACTTGTATACAGTTATATATATTATTTTATTTTCACAAGGGTATTAAGGTCGATATATTAAATTTCTAAAAATAGTTGAATGCTCATAGATGTTTGTAAAATTACTAATACATTAATTTATGAAAAAGATTTAAATATCTCTAACAGAATTAGTTCATTTTATTACATTTTGAGAAATGTTTTTTACAGAATATTATATAATCATCTTAATCATACTCATAATAGAATGCGAATTCTTCATTTATATTAAATTTCAAATTTTTTTGGATATCCTGTGTATGTTTCAGATATTAAGGATGACTATCAATCCGATGAACGTTATAAATTTGCTTCTAATAACATTTCAAGCTTTAAACTTACCAAAAACTCCAGAAACACCTCAAGAGATTAGTTTAAAAAATAGTATTGAGAATAATCTATTAAATGCTATGAAGGAATTTCACGATGTAGAGATGGTTGAATATGAAACGTTCGGAACAATTAAAACGTTCGGCAGAAACATTAAATAAAGGAGGAACGTATAAAGAGACAATAGGAAGAATTTGTTCTTTTGTTTTAGAAAATTTTAAAACTGCTGTTGATGCTGGTTATCCGGTTCATGACAAGGATTTACAAAAATGGGCGTTACAAGCTCAAAAGGATATTGTAAACGAAGATTTTCGTTTTAAAGCATCTAATCATTGGTTATCTAATTTTAAAAAAGCTCACAGAATTGTTAGTAGAAAAATTAACAAATTTGTAACCAAAAAAACACTTGAAGGAGTAGATTATTTAGAAAGAACAGCTGATAAGTTATTGAAATAAAATACAGATTCATGAAAAAGGTATAGAAAATGTATTTAATTCAGATCAATCGGGCTTTCAATTAGAAATACACTCAGGTCATACATTAGTAGTTGAAGGATAGAATCAAGTTCAATGTTTGGTGCAATCGGTGACTTCTACAACTCATAGTTATACAATTCAGCCAACAATATCAGTCGATGGTAGAGTTCTTTCACCTCCTCGTATAGTTCTTAAAGAAAAAAGTGGTGAATTTGGACCCATTATAGAACGAGACTTATTTAGACCCCATAATGTATATGTTATGGCTTCTAAATCTGGAAAATTAATCTCAGGTAATTGGAAAAAATCTATTTATTTAATGTTGTAAATGTGTAAATGAATGAATGTAAATGAGCAAATGATATTGTAAATGAGAAAATCAAATTTGTAAAATTGTAAATTAAATTTTGGTATTTCAAATTTTATTTAATTTCAGATCATTTTAACACGTGGATAAAAGAAGTATACTTTCCCAACGTTGGTTCATCAAGTGTTTTGTTAATAGACTCTTGGAGTGGGCATTGTCCTACTGTTATGCAAGAAGCGACCCCCCAGAATAAAAAAGTGATCTTAAAAATAATTCCGAAAGGAACTACGGGTAGAATACAACCTCTTGATGTTTATGATTTCAGAGTATGGAAGAGATATGTGAGCCATTTCTCTGACTCTGTGATATTAATGAATGAGAATTTAAATCTACATTTAAGGAATCATATTATAAAGTTACAATCACTGGTACATAATCAGCTATCATCACCAAAGTATATCGTTTTTTTCAAATTCGCGTGGTATAAAAGTGGATACACTGATGTAGCACCTGCGAAATTTGAAGATCCAGTTAAATTTGCTTTTGGTACAAAATCTAATACACACTGCGAAGTAGAAGGTTGCTCTAACATTGCAATAGTTAGATGTTCTTGGTGTAAAAAGTCTCTATGTTTGAACATTTTTTTTATGACTACCATTATTGTTCATTGTATAAACACTAATTAACATTAATTCAGAACATATAACTATTAATTAATGCACTAATTTATATTTAATAAAGATTATATCAAATTGTTAGAAATATAGAAATTTTAAGTGGATTTTAATTACATCAAAACATACATGAATTTTTCTCAACACGTGCATGAAGAAGGCCCTTCCAGGCTTACAAAACGAGTTGAAAATTGGGCATTCCGAACGTCTTTGCCACAGCGGGAGGTAATGTTGATTACGTCCCGCTCCTGAATTTCGTAGTGGACGACTCGTAATGCCCATTTCCCCATATGTATGAAGAAGACTCTATTCACACACTTATTAAAAAAATACGATGTGTAATACGGGTGGAAAGGGCTTTTTGATATTCGGATGATGATTTGAGCACTCGTGCTCAATCATCATCCTCGCTTAGAAGAAGCCAATTTTCCCCCCTTGTTGCACAATGTACTATTAGAAAGTAAGGATAATGAAATACAATAAAAGCATTTAGATGTGTATAAAGAACAATTCGTAGTTTCTATATTAAGTCCATTTATTATGGTTAATTCATTTTCAATAAGGGCGATAGATGACTCCTGCTGACCGACTTTCGTCCTTATAGAAAACGGACTTGGCAGATATTGCATCCCAATGCTCAAATAACAGTAAGAGAACCTAAAGTTTGTAAGTCGTATGTACTTTAACTTATTGTAATGTATCCTATTAGGAATATATTATTGCTTTCTCAAAGAGACAGCATTGTTTTGATAAAAACTTTGCTTTTCCATTTTTAACATAACTTTGTGTGTGTGTGTGTGTGTGTGTGTGTGTGTGCGTGTGCGTGTGCGTGCACGTGTGCGTGTGCGTGTGCATGTGCGTGTGTGTGTGAATTTATGCCTACCATAACTCTTACAGGGAAGCATATTACGCGTTGAAATTTTGCAAACATATTAAGTACGTTGGCATTTAGAACTTACAATTTAGAGCTAAATGGATGATATTCAGGACATTTTTTGATATTATAATCAGTTTTTAAATTTTTGTTATAATAAATAATGGTATCAGGCAGTTTGTATTCAAGATATATAAAAGATAGACAAATTCTTATAGTACCCATGATTTCCTTTCGATTTATGTCTCGTAAAACTATTCTTAAGCTTTTGATGAGAAAAAAAACGTGAATTTAAAGAATTTTCAAAAAGTAGCTATTTTATCAAAGCAAAAATAATTTTTTTCGGCAGTTTATATTAAAGACATATGAAAGGTAGACATACATTTTTGAAGTGCTCATAATCTTCTTTCTATTTGTGTGCAAATATTGCGCAGACATCAAATCGCGAGGACGAGGACCGCGAAAGCTCTTTTTATAAAAAAAATCGATTTTTATTCAGTAGCGAATTCTGAACTAAATCGGCAGCATTTGATCTGAAACTTTTCCAAATGGTAGCTTTTTACTATCTCTTGAACGAGTTCTTTACCCAGATTACAACGACCTTAAAATTTCGAGATATTTGTGGTTATGTATTTTTTGACAATTCTTTTTGATCGCTTATATCTCGAGAATGGCACGGTCACTTTTACGAAACAGGGCTCAGTTTTCGTGTTTTAATGAAGATTCGAAATTGAAAAGAAATTTAAAGATTCATTGACTTTTTTCTAACAATTTCTTGATTTTCGAGTTCTAGTTTTTCGAATTTTTTGGTATGTTAGAAATATTATGATCAATTTAGTGTAAATGCATTTTAAATTAATTTATTAGAACAAAGAATTTCATATTGGAACAATTAATTTAGTTTGTGGAAGCTAAGTGCCAATGAATTGGCAGCAGTTTTTTTTTAACGATTTATAAGTATATTTTTTTGTCATGCAATTTTAACATTGCCTTACAAATATGAGAAATATATGAAAGTAAATAAGTTGTTTTTTAACTAGTATATAATTGAGTATAATAGAAAAATTGTCGAAAAGTAAGGTTACGTAGATATAAGTAGACGCAAACCTCCAAGCCGCTGGCTTGGTAAAATCCCAAGCCGCGTTTGTAAATTATCCAAAATTGCACATGGGCGATACAAGCGACACTGTTTGGAAAATTAACATGACTTGGCCGGGAGTATTAGGATACTACCATCGAAAACTTGATCCAGATGTCGCATGGGTGGCAGGCCCAATATGGCGGCTTTCTAATACGCAGTAGACTCGAGGCAGACATGCGCGAAACGTCTGTGTTAGTAATGTCGGTGACCATGTGTGCGTGTACCATACAGTCTTTTCGCACATACCTGCCTCAAGTCTACTAAGTATTAGAAAGCCGCCATATTAGGCTTTCCACTTATGCGACATCTGGATCAAGCTTTCAACCGCAGCATCTTAATGCACGTGCTTCTATGTACAAACAGCCGGATTCTTTTTTCCGTGTATGAAATAAATTATACGAAAGTGTAAAATATGCGATACCAGCTTTAAATTGTGATAAAAGATGTATTGTTTTTTATATGAAAAATAAATTCCGTAAAAAAAGTGTTCATAAATGTGAGAGATTATAAAAAAAATAACAAAAACAATTCAATTCTGTTAACGTGTTTTCTTCGTTTTCTTCGTGTTAACGTTTACTAATCATCAAGCGGCACTAGAGTATATATTAATGTTAGTACATGGTGCATATCACGACTAGCAAGATTGATGAGCATGTAATCGATATGTATACCTACTGCAGTACTGCATGTGTCGTGTAACTGATCGCCCCTCTATTGAAATCTCTGATTAATCCAGTAATGTCAAAATTCATTAGTCAATTAGTAAATCATATGATCGATTTATTTCTAATCGCTAGTACATTTGAAATTAATTTCTAAATTTTATTATACATTCATGTCAATACATGAAATATTCATCTTGAATCACACATATATTATTAAATACAGGGTATATTCCGAAATACTGGCGATCGTGGCACCAGCTAGCGAGAAACGGAACGGATATTACTTACATTTTATAAAAACAATCAATACAAGATGCTGTTTATCAAATACAAACAAAAAAAACATTTTTAAGACAGCCAAGTTTCGGAACGTTGTCGCTCTTGTCATCAGCATTTTGGAAAACACCCATAATCTCGAGTTTTCTTCTAGGAATACAATCTGTTTTGCTTCTCAAATTTTTAAACGTCGTGTTTGTTATAAGAAGCTACTATGGTTGTTAGTAGAGTAATATTATTAATAGAGACAGACGATTCCGCCGGAATCCAGCTATCTTTCTTGCTTTCATTGCGATAGATAGGCTTCGATAGATATAATCTTTGATTAAAAACTCTCGAGCCCTTTCAAAATTCAACAAGTCACTATATTTCAACCTTGCAGCACCTAGACGGCCCCTGGGGCTTTTTTCACTAACGGTATTCAGACGCGGTTGTATCGTATATATCGGCGCGATATAAGTTAGTGAATAAAGCCCCTGTAGAGGTCACACACTTTTCCGCGTTGAAAAGAAAATATAATCCAAAATTAAGGTTTTAAACCGGTTGAATTCCCTTCGAATACTAATTGCCTGTAGCAATTGTATAGTCTGTATAGTCTGTTACGTGATTGATAATAGCTTTAGTTACAGATAAAAAACAAAATGATCTTTTTAATTATAAAATAAAAGTCGCATGGATTACTTAAAGATATAACCTTGCAGATTTCACGGACTCAAAAAATTATAATTCAAGATCTCTATCTAATATCAACTTCAGGGGTTTGAAAACGTTGGCAGGAATTCGCCCTCAGAATTAAGACTCATGGGATTCCTGAATGGCTCTCAACCCACTCACTTTCATTGGCATCAAAAGCTTCAGCCTTTACGTACATTATATCGGCGTTTATATTCCATACCACGCATTGATACACACGTTCGGTGGGAAAAAGCAAGAAGAAATTCATACAAGGCATGTTCGTCAATCGTCAAACCACGTTTTAAAGAGAGAAAGAGACGGCGAAGTACAGTGACTTTCCTCGCATGCATACACGCAGAAACGTGGCAGGTTTAACAAGGCAGCGGGCAAACAGCCGGTCAATTAAGAAACGGTCCCCATGTACAATATAACAAACTTCGGAATCGGCGCAAACGTGTCCTTCGCTCTCTGTACGAGCCTTCATCAGCCTGTAGACGAGCGAGGCACGAACGATTTATATTGCAGCCGGAGCCTGAATGGGAGCGTGCCGGCGCGTGTCCCACAGTCGTGTGCTCGTCAGCATCATCGCGAAACGTCATAATACGAGAGCCGCCCCCGCGCTCTGCTTTTCTCTACTCTGCTCTGCTTTGCTTGGTATACCTATAGTCTCGTCTGCATATGCGTCAATACGCTGCACGCGATGCTCGAAAGAGCAATTCCCCGCGTTCCACGGGCGTCGAATTATCATAATCGACAAACACGCTTAGCCGGGACGATGACGTACGTCTATGAGCGAGGGGGGACTTTTATTAATTTTTCGACCGGTGCAAAATGCCTCACGGCGAAGTTTTACATAGCGCTGCGCTAATCGAAATTTAATGACCGTGAATTTGTTTGATTTTGTACTATTATTCGGATTATGTGATAATAATAAATACTTTCTTTGATTTAGTTTTCTTTATATTTTGATTCGAAAAATATGATTATTATACAGTGAAGCTTTGATATAACAAAACTCCAAAGGGGCCAGAAATATATTCATTACACTCTAAATTGACAAGTACAAAGGTCAGAAAAAAGTACAAAACCAGCAATTCCATTTTTATTCTTACAAACATGTACACGTGAAAATTAATTTATGAAAAAACGTTATAAAACAAAAACGAATCGATACATTTAAAAAATCCAATTTGATTTTAAATGTTAATAAAAATATGTAAAAAATGAGTTTCGACAAAAATTACCCCGAATTACCCAAGAATTAAGCGATCAAAAATAAAAACAACATATATCATAAAAATGAAAAAAGTCATGAAGCAAAAATAATTCGATGAATTTTAAAAATTCTTTTTGATTTCAAATCTTCATAAAATGATAAAAAGATTAGCGTTCATTGATAAAAAATTACAGTGGAATACCCAAGAAATAAGCAATAACATTTTTTTTGAAAAGAAATATAACCTCAAATATCTCGCACAATAATCCTCATGATCTGGGCAAATAACTTAGCCAAGAGATATAGTAAAAACCTACCTCTCAGGAAATTTTCAGAACGAATGGTACCGCTTTACTCAAATAAACATGGGCCATAGAAATTCAATTTTTCTCACAAAATAATTTTTTTCTCGGCAAGAGAAAATAAAATGTGTTCAAAATATTACTGGATATTATACTGTACGTTCATGGTCATCTAAAATTTTTTCAATAAATTTCCGTCATACGCTTTCGATGTATAATAGTGAATGGTATATATATATATATATATATATATATATATATATATATAATGCGGCTAAAAATTGAGCTACGTTCATATATCGTATAGTACTATAATATATTTCGGAGTCAGCTAATTTCGAGAACCCCATGCGCCCACTTTTTTAAAAAAGTACTGAAATGTCCCATATATATAATAGTATATATATATATATATATATATATATATATATATATATATATATATATATATTTGAAAGAGCATAAAATTACCTCATTTTTTCAACCAGTAATTTTTGATAATATATATCAAAAACTAAAAAAATTAATATTGTGCTCCCTTCATGTAAAACAGATAAATTGAGCTCTGAAACATTAAATTCATTCATTTATTATTCAGGATATCGATGTCCACACACACAGACACACACACATACGCACACACACATACACCCACACAGAGACACTTACACACACACGCACGCACGCACACACATAAATACACACACACGCATGTACGCACGCATGCACGCACGCACATACGTGCACACGCGCACACACGCACGCTAGCACGCTCGCATCCACACACATCCATACAGACATTTTCTACTAATAGTGTACTTTGTTTACAGATGTCCCAAAATATGTTTCTAACATGTCTTTTTGAAAACTTTGTTTTTTACTATCACAAAGCTTCCTCTTTGAGGAAGTAACAAAAATTCAATATTAACCTAATATTTAGAAGAAGAATGCACACCTTACTGCGGTGAACAGATTTCGATCAGGCTCTGGTAGGTGGTATTTGGTATCTAAAATCAAAGCCCATAACCCATGCCGTAAAATGGGGTCTCTTGGGCCAGTGGGGTCTCTTGGGTCACGAGTCTAAATAAAACTTTAATCGACTCTAAAATCGGTCCAAAACAATTATTTACATCGCACCAGGCGTGGAAATGTTTATGTGCACCTGATGTATGCTAACTATTGGCCATATTAATGCATATTTATATCTGCCATATATTTGAGAGTCCTTCAAAAGATATTGTAAGTTATTTAACCGTAAATCTGTACCTCGGAAAATTTGATATGGCAAAGTATGTATAGGTATATGAAGTTCTTATTTGCACTTTAAGTACCTCCTACTTTCAACGAATTATTACCCTTTTTTTAATTCATAACTTTGCACTGGAACCTCCATTTTCAACGAACAAAAACTCAAGTTAAAGGTATTTTCTTCTACTTTTATATACTTTATGGAAAAGAAAACACCTTCGTGTGCATAGTCATTAAATGCGCAGTAAACCCCTTTTTTCTATATACACGGGAAAAAATAGCCGGCTATTCCTACAAGAAGAAACGTGGATACACCAGGCCGAGTCATGTTAATTCTCCAAACAGTGCAGCTTGTATCGTCCCCCATGCGACGCGGCTATATTTGAGATTTTACCAAGCCATCGGCTTGGTGACTTACGCCTGCTTACGTCCGCGTAACCTCACATTTCGATGATTTTTTCAGTTATATAATAAAACTATATGTTAGTTGAAAAACAATCTACTTGTTCGGTTATTGTTAGTTTTCTTCACTTTTCAATAAATTTAAGCAGATACATGTGTGTGCTGAAAAAAGGTTAGGTTATTTGGACGCAAGCTTAGATTGGGATTTCTACTAACCGAGCCTGTAATATTAACAGGAATCAACATGTTGCGTTCCCAAATCACTGTCTTGTAAATACTACGATACATTTTTTTCCGTGTATAAAAAGCCGTAAAAAACACCTAATTTTCCAGAAAAGCATGATCACACGGCCAATTTTCATTGTTCAAACGCGTTTTTCTTCATAATTTGGCCCCTAAAATAAGTTAGAAAAGGTTTGGAAACCTCAGCATTCGAATTTATTTTTGTGATTTCTAGACTTAGAGAAGTGCATTTTTTTGGGATTTCGACATGTATAGATATACAAATAACCTGCATTTTTGCCGTGAGCAAGAAGCCGTAAAAAAATAGGTTATAAGTATATATATATATATGGTTGCCTAAATATAGATATAATTCTTATAACCTATTTTTACGACGGTTCGCAGCTCACAACAAAGTTTGTGCGCCAGGCTTTAGTGAGCGAGTCAAGCTACCGCTGCGGGCGCCGTTGCACAGCAGCGTGTTGACAAAAAATAGTACATTATGCAACAAGGGAATAAAGTCGACTTTATTCCCATATTGTATATAGAACTTTATTTCCGACTTAACTGTGGCCACTTTATTGATTTGAAGAGCGGGATCCACGGCAAGAGGAAGAAATAGCTCAAAATTGAAAAAAAAAGAGAAAAAGTATTTGCGGAAAATAAAAGAAAAATGCGGGAATAAAGTCGATTTGTGCAAAAAGAAGTACTTTTGGCCAGCAGTGTGATCAAATTTCTATACGTGAATAATTATAAATTTATTGTAATTTATAATTCTGAATAATTTACCGAGAATTCAAACAAGCACAAGACAAACGTTTGCGTGTCAGCAGCATTACCTAGCTCCTTGCGAAAACAATCATCAGAAACCACAATAAGACAAGCTTTCTTTCTTTCGGTATACGTATCTCAAACGAGCGTCAATGGCGCGCACTAATCGCATGGCAGCTCGACTCAATCGTGCCCGTAATTGAAGGCGATAAACACCCGCTTCGTATTATGTATCGAGGGGGCTGCTTGTCGCTCCGTCGTTGATCTGCATCTCTCTCTCTCTCTCTCTCTCTCTCTCTCTCTCTCGCACCGTGCTCCTGATGATGTCTGGTTGACGGGCAACAATAACACTGCAGCAGCTCCCCTCATATATATAGGCTCTTCGGGGGTTAGCAGTGTTAGCACAGACACACGGATATACACACGCGCGCGCGCACACATATACGCGTATAGTATAGGCACTACCGTAGGTAGCTCCCGAGCTTCGGGGATAAATCCTCGGGCTGGCGAAAAAGGGGAGAAGCGAGACTGGCAGTTTACACGGTGGATCATCCCTCGTTATTGTTGTGTTTATGATAATAATAACGCAGTCCGACGTGCATACGCTGCGCACATGATGATTTGGTACCATGGCGCGAGAACGCAGGCGGGTTGCTGCGTTAGCTACTGTACAGTCTATCTATTTTTCGGATACACGTATTGTTCTCTGCCACATCGGCCCAGCTAGGTACGAATAGTCATGTACAAGTGTCTAAACTTTCATAATTATTATGTACATATGGTGCGATCGAAATATATATAAGTGATTGGTTTTTGAAAAGTATAGTCTCGTGCTTTGTATATAATTAAAAATATGTGAGTTTTAATTTTTCAATTTATTGGTCGAATAATTCAAATTATTATTTATGGATACACCATTTCATTGAATTAATTGTTCTAATGAACTTAAAAGGATTATCATACTTTAGAAAATGAGGCTATCAAAAGTGTTCTTTTATACTTAAAAATAAAATCTATCACACGGAATTTATTCTGTTGTGCCTTATTGTCAAGATATAAGTCATTATTATATCCCAATTGCATATCATTCCAGTAAAAAATGGTACATTTACTTCTGATTATAAATCTGCATTTCTTTACACCAGAAAATAACCTTAGATTATAATTTTATGAAAGTAGACAAAAAGTACTACAAATTTAGTTTTGATTATTTTTATAAAAATATTAATTTGATTACTAACCATTAAAGATAGTGACAAAAAATAATATATACAAAATAATAGAATTACAAAGCCAACCAACTAATAGATTTGTAACAAATTAATATTTTCAAATGTTGCAAGTCTCAAAGTAAAGCTCTATCCATATAGTTTCATATTCTTTTGGATCATTTTTCTAGTGCACGTATATGTAGAGACGTTATAATCAGAACTAGAGGTAGCAATTTTTATTAAAATGATGTCTATTTGGGTTATAGTAGCTTATACCTTGAGAGGAAGGGTTCATTAGAACACACTTACTAGGGTTCCAGGTTCCATTTTTAGGTACAAGAAAATATCAGTCTATTCTTGTTAGTGATTGCGATGGAAATAATGGCAAAGGAGTTCGAGAAAACACATATTCATTATTTTAAGAGTACTCAATTGTAAAAAAAAAGATTTTTTAAGTAAATCTGAATTTATTATATTATTTTTAAATGGACTCTCCACAACTTATAAGGGTTTTTAAATTTGGACAATTATTAATAAGTGGAGCTTGTTATCGCAAATTTTTCATCGAAATAACAGAAAAATAATTAGTAAAATGTTGTTCAGATTGCTGAAAATATTAATAATTAAAATTAAATTTTATCTTATGTATCTGTTAAAATTCACACAAGAAACTAAGAAGCTAATGGAACGTGAATGTTCAACACATAGCATGTTCGTATTCTTATATTCTATATCAATAGTTGCAACTGTATAGATACGGTAAATTGAACCGTAAATTGTACCGTAAATTGGTCTAATAACTAGTACATTCATTTTACAAAGAATGTATTCATATGCATATAGTTTAACACATTTTTATTGAAAATATCTTATAATAAATTAAGTTCATAGGTGATTAAAAAGTTCTCTGATTTTAACAGATACGTATAAAAGACAAACATATGTTGGTGATTGTCAGAAATATGGTATTTTTTCCTAATTATCGGACCAACCTAAAAAACTTGTTTTGTGCGTAATTTTGATTTAAAATTTTTATTCATGCTGAAACGAGATATATTTTCCTTACAAACCATTTGCAGTTGATCAATAAATTTTTATGTGCATTTTTTATAGTGTTTACCGGACTAAACACGATCATTTTGCCACGGTAATTACTTTTTGCTAGAAAAATGCATGTAGTTTTATTTTTTGCATATATATATATATATATATATATATATATATATATATATATATATATATATATATATATATATATATATATATATATACATATACAGTGCGTCTCATAACTATAGAAACACCACAAATTTTCACGTTTAAATGTGTATATTATACCTTTTTTTAAAGAACCTGTAACTTTGGAAGCAAAAATCCGAGGATAATTTTGCAAAAAGCCAATGAATGGAAAATATATTCTCTTTAAAACATTACTAGAATATTTCTTTCGCATCAACATTAAAGAAGTTATCGTTGTTTCATAACTATAGAAACACTTTAAACTTTTAGACCCATTTAAATCAATGTAAATTTTTTATCTAGTATTCAACTTTTGTTTAAACCGTCCGTGAATTTTTCATAAGTTAATGTAGACACAATATTTTGGTAACGTCTTAAAGAGAATAAAATTGCCTTTTATTTGCTATTTTTAAAATTATCCTTGGTTTTTTGCTTCGAAAGTTACAGGTTTTTTAAGAAAAGGTATAATACTCGTACACAGATTTAAATGTAAAAATTTTTGGTGTTTCTATAGTTATGAGACGCACTGTATATATACGTTATTTCACCACAATACTGCATACAACTTTTTTTATATTTAACTTACCAATAATTTTGATGACCACGGTAATTATGTATCTTTTTAACTTTTGGAACTTTAAAACGAAAAGCGTTAAAACTAACTATAAAAACTGCAAATCAAAACCAAGTCGTTTGCTTACGTAGTTGTTCGAAGTTCGAACTAAATAACCTCATAGGTTTTACGACGCCACTAAGCTTATGTACCTATTACTGTACGATACATTGAGCTGGGATCTTAAAACTCAAAAAGTTGGCGACAAACAGTGTTGCAAAATTTATAATTAAATGCCACTTAATTAATAATTGCAAAATGAATTAATAATTAAAACTAAATTTAATTAGTAATTCATTTTGGAATTATGAATTAAAAAGGATTCAATTCATAATTTAAAAAGGAATTATTAATTAAATATATATTTAGTTATTAATTAATTTTGTAATTATGAATTAAAAAAGATTCAATTCATAATTCCAAAATGAATTATTAATTAAATAGCTTTGTGATGGTAAAAATAAAAGTTTTGAGATACTATGAATCAAAATACACTATTTTTAGATAATGTCTGTATGGATGAGTGTGTACGTGTGCACACGTGCTTGCGTCCGTGTGTGTGTGTGTGTGTGTGTGTGCGTGTGCACACGTGCGTCCGTGTGTGTGTGTGCGTGTGTGTGTATGTGTGTGTGTGTGTATGTGCGCGTGTGTGTGTGTGCGTGTGGATGTGGAATGTGGATCTACATTAGTCTGATTATACATGGTGAAAATGAATGTTTCGGTACTCATTTTTTTTCTATTAAGGAAGGCGACTTAAATATATTTTTTTTTGTTTTTCGATGCGTTTTTGCTTTTTAGAGGTTTTTTGAATTTTGAGTTTTAGTTATTCGGGTTTTCAGAAATAATATCATCAATTGAATGATAATACATTTGAAAGAGAATAAAATTACCTATGTTTTACCACCCGAAATTTTGAATAAGCTATTTCCCTTATTTTGTTATACACGAAATCGTCAGTTTTTTTTCAAACGGTTATATCTATGAATTATAACAAGAAAAATTTTCTAAAATAATTGAGATGTTTAGAAATACGAATAAGAATATTCTGTAAAATTTTTTAGGCTTCATCTTTTTCTTTTGAAGGGACAACAATCTGTTTGTAAAAAAAATCGATTTTTAGTGAACTGCGAATCCTGAAGTAAATCTGCAGCATTTGATCTGAAACTTTCCAAAACGGTAGCTTTTTACTATCTCTTGAATGACTCATTTGCCCAGATCACAACGACTTTTATATTTCGAGATATTTGAGGTTATGTATTGTTTAAAAATTCTTTTTAGTCACTTATATCTCGAGAATGGCACAGTCATTTTTTACAAAACACGGCTCATTTTTTTGGTTCTTTTAATGAAGATTCGAAATTAAAACGAAATTCATCGACTCGTTATCTTTTTATAACAATTTTTCGATTTTTGAATTTATGAGTTTTAGTTTTTCGAGTTCTTTGGTATGTTAGAAATATTAAGATCAATTTAGTGTAGATACATTAAAAAGAGCATACAATTATGTATCATTTACAACTGCAAAATAGGGATAGGCCCTTTCCCTTGTTTCGTTATACACGAAAAAATTTATATATAGTTTAAACGATTATATTACTCTAAAAATCAGTTACTCGTCGCAAAGTATATTCTGCTTCAGCCTAGTGAAAAATAAATTTAAATATGGCCGTGAATTATTTCTGTTACCTGCAAAAATAAAATCTGTTTCCTTCACATCCACTTTATTCAGACATATATTTTGATTATTCAAAAAAAAATCTGTTTAAATAATATTATTGACTTTGAGGTTGGGTGTACTTGCTTGAAAAATAAATCCGCTTCCTTATTATAAACGGATTTCTATGTACTTAAAAAGATACTCCTTTGACTCTAATGTATTTTCTACTTTAATGAAGCATGTGTTGCTTGAACTAATCGTATATTGCTTGATGGAAATAAATTTGCATTCATCTAAAAGAAATTTTCTTCTTGGCATATGTATATATGTGTATGTATATCTTCCTACATTATATAGTTGTTACCGAAATTTTAGGAAATCAACCCCTCCATCCACCTCCACCTCCCTCCACCTCCCTCCCCCCTCTACTAAATAACGTGAAATTCGTTCAAAATTTATGTTAGTTTATAGCATAGTTCGGCAAGTATTCGACCGCAAAATTTTGGCGAATAATTTTCATATCTTGCGAAATACTCAAAGAAATAAGAAAATTTCTATTTTTAAATGTCTCACATGAAAAAATAAGGCCCATAGGAGTGGTTCCAAGTAGTATTCGAAAATTTATTCGACGAATACTTTTTTCAAATAAACGATTATTCAAAAATTTATTCGTCGAATAAACTTTCGAATCATTGGTTATTCAAAAGAAGTATTCGTTGAATAATTTTCAAATAACCGAATCTTGAATAAAAAAAATCAAAATTGACATTACGAAAGTCCGCTGACTTTTACACATTAAAAAGATTTCGTTGACTTGTAGAAATTCTTAAAATGAAAATCAGATGTACCAATTCAAATTATCTGATTTTCATTTCAAAAATTTCTACAAGTCAAATAAACTTTTTTAACGTAAAAGTTATCGTACTTTCGTAATGTCAATTTTGATTTTTTTTTCAAGATTTAGTTATTCGATAATTATTTGACGAATACTTTTTTCGAATAACCAATTATTCGTAAATTCATTCGTCGAATAACTTTTCGAATAACCTTTTTGAAACCACTCCTATGTGCCTTATTTTTTCATGTGAGACATTTAAAAATTGAAATTTTCTTATTTCGTTGAGTATATCGCATGATACGAAAATTATTCGCTTAAATTTTGCCGTCCAATACTTGCCGAACTATGGTTTATAGTGCATTTGCCCTTTCATCCCCACCGACTCCGCCCTCCACCACCCCTCCACCGCCCCTCCACCTTCTCCTCCATTATTCAAGTGCAGTATGCCAAATGATATAACGTTTGTAAAGTTTTATTAAAATCAAATTCAATTTATTGTTCGAAATTTCAACAATAATTGACAAATCAAACGTTGTAACATGACATAGACATAAACTTCGATTGAAAGTACTTACAAGGGAACCGCCCCAGGTGTATTTCACCGATTTCGCTTATTTTGTGATATGTTGTAGTACATACAAAAAAAATCGACACATATTTCTTTTTTCGTGCTGATAAGCCCATATAAGGGGTGAAAAGCACCCACAAAGTTTACCCCCAAAACCAGTTTTCTTCATACCTCGGCCGAAAGTACGTCATTCCCGGATAGATTTGGCTCCGGGATGAGCGACTTTTATAGTCTGCCGATACAGCACGCGCCTCTGATTAGCCATGAGTGTATTTTGACTCGCTAAACCTTTTGTCCGAGGATTATCGATATGCGAGTCAATCAGTTGACGCGAGGGCCGGTGTAGTTTGTAAAGGCGTTATTCAATGTGACCGCGAGGGTGCGCTGACGCGAGCCACAAAAGTGTAAATAGAAGTAATCATGTCCGAGCAGCAGTAGTGCGCTGTCAGCCAGGTAATTTTAAGCGTTAATTATAAACGTACTTTCGGTCGAGGTATGAAGAAAAATTGTATACGACACGAATCATATACACCAGAAAATTGAATGTCATGTCACGCACGCCAGAATATTCAATTTTTTGGCCTTGTGTCCTAATATAATATTTCTTTAAATATCTCCAAGACCAATCATAATTTTTTTTAATAAAACCGCCACCAAATAATTACTTATAAAAAGACGCTTATATAGGCATAACTTTTGCTCTGAGAGGTTGCATCCCCGATTGTTTTGGAGGGTAAAAATAATTTTTTTATGTAAATTTTACTTCAGAAAAACCGCAAGTCACTGAAATGTCGATAGAAAATTCTTATTTATAACAAAAATAGAAAACTAAAAATGACATATTTTGGTTTTGGAAAAATAAAATAATTCCAAAATATCTCACCGATTTCGCTCATTTTGTGATATGTTGTAGTAAATAAAAAAATATTTTACTCGTATTCTCTTTTCATGCTGATAAGCTATTATAAGGGGTGTAAACTACCCCCAAAGTTTGCCCCCCTAAACCAGTTTTTTCTAAATATCTCGGAGACCAATTGAAATTTCTTAATAAAACCGCCGCATAATAATTAGGTAGCGTAATTTTGGTGAAAACTTCTTATTTACAATAGAAATAGAAAACTAAAGAAGATATATTTTTGTTTGAAAAAAATAATTCCATAGGGCGAACTAGCCCGAATTAAGTTTTATTATTATTCCGTCATTAAAAATTGATCTAAAATAGTGTAGTACACAATCAACTTTGAATAACGCTATTATTCTTTTATCTTGACATAAAAATTAAAATTTAGCTATTTATCTATAATTTTCATGAGTTGCCATGCATCATCATACATAGCCATATATGTTTATGTCCGAAATTATTCTAACGTACATTATAGGTTTGCAAGGAGTATGATTTCAGAATATGCACATATATATATATATATATAGTAAGTATTTAATAAGTGTAGTATAATAAACTGTTAAGATCAATAGTTTAAACTGTTACGGATAATATTCAAGTTATTATTGTACATGTTCAAAATAGGTACAAAACCTTATAAAATATAATATATGTAACATATGAATTATACGAAAATCAATTAATGAGAGCAGGAGGTATGTTGGAGAGATTTTATAATAAATTTTCGCATGACTATTAATAATAATTCACCGTCACGGTGATATTTATATCACATTCAGATATAGCTATCAGTTAAGTTTAAATTTAGCAATAATCGCATTGCGCATTCATTTAAAAGATTGTTCTTGTAGATATTCATCAGGTCTTTTCAGCTATACACGAATACTATGTTTTATAATCAATCAAGAAAGTATTGTACGGTTTCATACTTATTAAAATACAGTTTTATATTATATAAAATAAGTATATATTTTTCACGTAAGTTGCAATATAATTTCTTCTCAATTCCTAAAAAATTATATACAATTAAAATAAACATCAAGTATTATTGGTAACTTTCGAAAAAATTACAACAGTGCACGAACTATCCTGATATGCACAATATAGTATCAAGTTTTATTAATGTATATTTAAATTAGCAATAAATGCTGAATGTCTAATAAATACTAAATAGTAATGTCAATACACTATATTAGCAGCAGTTCCCTTACTATTAAATCAGAATTTTTTGTTTTAATCTAAAATTTAAATGACGTATGTGGGCAAATCCTGATTAATCTTGGAAATACCTTTTATATTTATCAAAAAAGATATACTTTTTTCTCAATACAATGCGTTATAATTTTTTTTTGTATAGAATTTAAAAGGATTTCACGCTTTTAACAAATCCATTATCTTCCCGACTACAGTTTATGAGGCTAAAAATAGGACAAATGATAGAAATTATTTTTGCAGAATAGTCTGAATAAAACACTTTCTTTCGCCATATACAGTACACAACTTGTAGAATAAGAATTCTTACTTGATTTAAACGCTTTATTACATAATTATTAATGTAATTCTTTGGCTTCCTAGTAAAATAATATACTCGTAAGTGTATTTTTTTGAAAATTAGATTTACATTGGACTTCATATATTGGAATGGGTCTCTTTCATGTAAAAGTGACAGGCATTGCCAACAAATTATGCTATGGCTGAAACACGCATAGTGCATAAGGATTTAAGTCCTGACCTTTAAAATCTGTGTCTGCAGTATACTACAGAAATAACTTCTACTAACATCATATTCGCAATGCATCAGCTATTTACACCGGCTAAATCGCGTAAGAGGTAGGTACCCATGGTGGGTCATATTAGGTAGAGTCATCTTACTACATAATTAAATTCTACATCGCATTATTTTACACAAAATTAACAATTGTGTAGAATATAATGGCGTTCATTAAATATGTGTTAAAAAATAAGTAAAATATCTTGTGCATAATAATATTCTATTAAAAAAAATGCATACAAAAGATATTGCATACAAAATTTGTGTAACAAATCAATGTGAAATTTCTTTTTGTGCACAATGTCAATCAATAAACTTGGCATTTATCTGGAGTAATCACCATGTATTAAAGCATAATATTTCTAAAAAATGAACTTTTTTAAGCTAAGTTTGTAATAGTACAAAGATTACGTAAAACAACGTCTCTATTTTTTTTACTACAGAAGAAAGAAGCTTGGAGACGTAACGGAAAAATATATTTATGAAAGTACAATGGTATGCATGGAATATTTTTTTAGTCTTATTTTTATATAATGAGAAATTAAAAATTCTATAGATCTTCCCGCATACGTTCAACTTTTATTTTCAAAATGATATCGTTAAATATATAAATAATAAATTTATAGAAATACTTTCTAATCATGATGATTAACCCGAACAATGTAATAAATTTACTCTTGATTTCATTCGAAGCATTAAAATTAGAAGATACACCAATAAGAAATTCGTTTGAAGCAGAGTATTGAGAACATTTTACTCGATTCTATGAAAGAGTTTAATGATATATAAGTAATTGAAGATGACACTTTAGATTTTCAAGAGCCGTATAAGGATGTTGAGGCGCAAATTATTGAAGATAATGAAAAGATGTTTATAGAAGATTAAGATGAAACAGAAAAAACGTGTACGAAAGACACGGTCGGATTGTCGTATGAAGACAAATTAAGAGCTGTATCATATTGGAGGAGTGGTAAAACTAAAAATCTATCTTTGAGAACAGTACAGAATAGATTTAGGCAAGTATAATCAATTACTCAATTGAGACGATAGGCTCATCAACTAAGTAAAGGTGGTACTTACAGGAAAAAGATTGCTAGAATTTGCAAATTTGTTCTTGATAATTTTCAAGCGGCTGTTTACGCCGGCCATATTATACGTGATAAATATTTACGGAAATGGGCTTTGCAGGCACAGAAAGATATTGGAAATGAAGATTTTCGATTTAAAGCATCTGAACACTAGTTACAAAATTTTAAAAAAGCTCACAGATTTGTTAGTAGAAAAATGAACAAATTTATTACAAAAAAAAACAGTAGTAGATGCTAACTATTTGAAAAGAACAGCTTACCGTGTTTTTTCTGAAGTGCAACGTATTATTAGAGAAACAGGTATAGAATCTGTTTTTAATTCAGAATAAAGTGGATTTTAATTAGAAATTCATTCTGGTCGAACTTTAACCGTTGAAGGAGAAAAACAGATAGAATGTCTCGTACAATCTGTTTCCTCTACAACTCATAGTTATACTATTACTATATGATGATGCTGACGTCTGGGTGGTGTAAATTTGATGTAGTAGAAGCTAATGGCAACCAGACTTTTTTCTCTAGTGTACTTTATTGCGACGTTTCGAGTGTTTTAATAAAACATAAAATCTATTTATAATACGTACCTCTTAGTTCTTAACGTTAATATTACATGCTTAATATACAATTATATTGCCTTTTGTTATTAATTATAGTCAAGTTAGGATCTTCAAAAATACATATATATTGATGAAATTTAAATTGGAAAATTAATAAAAATCTTACACCAGTACTAAATACCTTTTTTCTTAATTTTTACTGAAAGCAACAACTTCATTTTAGAATTGGTTATAAATAACATTATTATGTGGAAGTACAAATCGATATGAACAAACAATACACTCGTATGCGAAACAGCTGATTGTACTATGCGTCTGCGTATTACGTCATCTATTTACTGTATATATGTATATACATATGATTGCTATACTCGTAACTGGAATATATGATATTGGAGGGATATTGAGATTCTAGAAAGATGGATTTATTGAAACATAACCAATTCTTAACAAATTTATTTATAAAATAAAGAAAAAATGCTTATAATATATATTAATTTTTCTTCAATTTCATATAACTAAAAATATTTATATAATCTCTATTTAGGTTTTTAGTATCCCCAAATTTGTTTAGGGTGTAATTTTAAATTTTAAAATTTTTTTTAAATAATCTCTTATATAAATTAGGTTCTTTTTCCAGAATCTCAATATCACTACAATGTAGAAATTGGATACGTTTAAAGAAATGCAATGTTTTTTTTTACAATTTCAACTTCCAAGAATAAGAAATGCAACCATCATATTGAGATATTGTCATGTATAAAACCGACAGTTGATGTAGAATAAACTTTTTTATATTTTTCTGATCGTACACTTAAAAGGAAAAACGCAAAGAACTATTGCTTAAGGGGTAAACTTTGGGTTGATTTTTACCTATTGAACATACGAGACAACACAAAAATAACACGTGAGAAATATTTTTTGATGTTCTACAACATATTACAAAATGTGCGAAATCAGTGAGATACTTTAAATACAATATATTAGGGGTAGTTCAGTCCTTCTCAAATAATAAATATTGCTAAACTTGAATTGTTATGGTACGATAAAACATTATTTGTGTTACTAATAGTCGATTTTGAATTACACCGTGCCAAATAAATTTTTAATGACGGAAAAATAATAAAATTTAATTATGGATAGTTCACCCCCTGGAATTATTGTTTTTTGAAAAACCAAAATATGTCATTATTAGTTTTCTCTTTTTGTTATAAATAATACTTTATCAAAATGTTCGTGTTTCGCGGTTTTTCTAAAGTAACATTTGCATAAAAAAATGTATTTTTACCCTCCAAAAAATAGAGCATGCAACCCTTCAGAATAAAAGTTGTACCTAAATAAGCGTCTTTTTATAAGTAGTTATTTGGTGGCGGTTTTATTAAAAAAGTTTTATTGGTCTTGGAGATATTAAAAAAAACTGGTTTTGGGACTAAACTTTGGGTGCGGTTTTCAACCCTTATAAGGGCTTATCGGCACGAAAAAAGAACGTGTTGATTATTTTTTTATGTACTACAACATAAAAGCGAAATCGGTGAGACACACCTGGGGCGGTTCCCTTCTTAGTATGGTCTGTAATTGGTATATTTTATGGTGACCCTTGAGTGGAGTGGGTGATAGAGGGGCTGTAGAGGGGGGGCGCGGCGATGGAAGAGTCAGTAGAGGGGGTTGGCTGGGGATGGAGGGGTCGGGGGGGGGGGGGTAGTGTGGTTCGAAATATGGTAGAAAAATTAGTTTATACAAAAATTTCGTTTTACAGTGAAATGTTCTAATTTTATTTCTCTATTTGACTTATTAAAAGTAAGAAAATAGGGGTTGGCGAGCGGAGCGAGCAGTGGGGTACCCCCCCCCCCCCCAAGTATATTTATATATATTTTTTAGTACAAAAGTACCTGCATAACTCCCAGAATGATAATCAAGCTGTATTTCTTGCTAAAAATATAAATAACAGTCAAATTATGCTAAAATATGATTGAAATGCCTATTTAGCACCTATAATAATGGGTTCAACTACATGGATCATCACTAAAAAAATTATGAAGGTAGCTTATATTAGTACAAAAGAAACTGATATAGTCTCAATATAGTAATAAAGCTTCATTTCTAGCTAAAAATAGAGATAATAGTCAAATTATCATAAAGAATTATTAAAGTTCACGCTTATATATATATATATATATATATATATATATATATATATATATATATATATATATATATATATGTCTATATGTGTGTGTGTGTGTGTGTATGTATGTGTGTGTGTGTGTGTGTGTGTGTGTGTGTGTGTGTGTGTGTGTGTGTGTGTGTGTGTGTGTGTGTGTGGGTGGGTGTGTATGTGTATAGGTGTGTATGTGTGTATGTGTTGTTGGGACGTGATTGAATGAGGGTCGGCATCGCGAGATGGCGTTCGTGCTGCGTTTTGCGTGAGCGCTGCGGTGTGATGGTAGTGTTAGACCTGATAAAAACTGCAACGGGGCTGCACGTAAAATCGCTTTTGTTTTAGGTGCTTGCTCGGCTCCGAGGTTACTTAGCACACACACTTTGAGTGGGGCGGATGTGTATGTGTGCATGCGTGCATGGGTGTGTATTGCAAAGATTTTTTCCATATTATAGTAAGCACTGCATCGTACACGATATCGTGTTTTGTAACTTTAATACTTACTATACTATTATGGAAAAAATCTGCAAATTTTTTCTGCAAGATTTCTTGTAGAACTGTTTCCGAAATTTAAATATTCTAGTATTACTAAATTTCAATAATTACCAATTCTGCTGTGTTCGTTCGTAAAGAACCTAAAAACAAGAAAGTGTACATTATAAGTAAAATGAGTTTAAAGTTTCTAATATAAATAATTTAAATATATTATATTTATTAATGCATTACAACTATTACTTACTTCCTTAATAATAATTTATAATAATTTGTAAACTATTAAAAGTTTCACATATTTTGTACAAATTAACCTCTCCAGTGAACTTACAAGGAAACCGCCCGAGGTGTCCGCCTCCGATTATTCTGAATTCTTGATACGTTGTAGAGGATCGAAAAATAAGAGACACGTATTCTTTTTATCGGCCAAATCCGATATTAAAGGGGTGAAATCCGCCCCTAAAGTTTACCCCCGAAAACGGGTTTTTTCAAATAACTTAAGTTCTAATTAATGTTTTGAAATGAAACAAAATGGAAAATACTTCTCTTTGAATGACGAAACTAGCAAGTATAGTTTGGCCCCCGAGAGTGGCAACCCTTACTTTTTATTTAAGAAAAACCTAATTTTTTAAAATATTTTTGTATATAATATTTGCAATAAAATTAATTAATCATTATAAAAATCATTTTTGGGCTGAAAGTAAAAAATTATAGTTGACGTGTTTCAAGGTTTTTGCAAATAAAAGCTTTATGGGGGGCAAACAACCCCTTAGGCCCAGAATACTTTCGAACCGTTAAAATAAATATTTTAAGTTATATAATGCATAATTTATTTTTATTTGGGCTAATTTTTTTTATGTGCCCAATTTCCTAAGGTGTAAAACGCACCCCTAAAATCCACCCCCAAAAATATTTTTTTCTAGATATCCCAAGTTCAGATTAAAATTTAAAATGATACAAGATGGAAAATAATTCTCTTTGAAATGTGAAATTAGCAATGGTAGTTTGATTCTTGGGGCAGATATTGCACAGAAGCAGTAGAAAGAGAAAAACCTGATGATAAAAACATTAAACTTTTAAAAATTCCTAAAGGTACAACTGGAAAAATACAACCACTGGATGTGTTTGGCTTTCGTATATGGAAAATTTTTTTCCGATACTGTACTTTTGTTGGATAAATATATAAGTTTGCACGTACTAAATAATGTAATTAAATTACAGTCTCGGGATGCACAATCAGTTATATTCTCCTCGATACGTAAATCTGTTTTAATACTCTTGGTATGAAAGCAGCTATATCGATAATAAACCAAATGAATTTATAAATCCGGTGGACTTTAGCTTTGGTGGATCCCAAGCTCATTGTGACGTATCAGAATGTAAAAATACTACTATTATAAAATGTTCATGGTGTCAGAAATCACTGTGCTTAAAACTTTTTTTGAAGATTTTCATTACTGTTCAACCTATAATACTTAAACAAAATTAATTGTGATAAGGAACAAACTGTAAGCTCGTTTGTATATTTTGTCGAATCTTTTTTGATAATTTGTGAAAATATACCTATATTTTACTTTTAATAAAAGTAGTAATTATATAATAATAACAATTAATATTTTATAATAAAAACAATTAGCTTCTATTCATTAGATCAGCCAATTATTTAATTCATCTATTCTTTTCCTAGTTCCATCTTTTTTATTTACCTATATGTACGTGGAAAATACTCGAATTTAAATTGCACAATAAGTATACGAGTTTATAAACGACTTCATTAATTACGCTATTTCGGTAAAAGAAACTGACACGAACATCAACTAAATATATATTATACACCTCAAAATATTTATTTCAATGGTACTAATTGTAAGTATTCCGCGCCCAAGGGGCTGCTAACCCCCGATAACGCTGTTATTAGAAAAAATCCTGAAACAAGTCAACAGTGATTTTTAATTTTAACAATAATTATTTAATTTTATTGCAAATATTATATACAAAAATAATTTAAAAAAAATGTTTTTTAGAAATAAAATATAAGGGTTGCTACCGGAATCAAACTACCATTGCTAATTTCGCATTTCAAAGAGAATTATTTTCCATTTTGTTTCATTTCAAATTTTAATCTGAACTTATTTTTATTTAAAAAAACCCGTTTTCGGGGGTAAACTTTAGGGGCGGATTTCACCCCTTTAATATCGGATTGGTTCGATAAAAAAATACGTGTCTCTTATTTTTCGATCTTCTACAACATATAAAAAATTCAGGAAAATCGGAGGCAGACACCACGGGCGGTTTCCTTGTTAGAAATGTCTTTTTTGTTCTGTAATCAAAACAAGTAATACACATAAGAATAAATTCTCTATCTATAATAAATGTTTATAAACATAAAATACTAACCTTCCTTTATGCATATATTACTTACATATGTAATAATAATAATAATAATAATAATAATAATAAACTATAAAGAGTTTAACATATCCTGTGGTAATTAACGTCGTCAGTGACCTTAGAAATGCCATTCCTGCTCTAAAATAGGAATAGATAATGTACGTAGAAGTACTTCTCTATTTATAATTAATGCTTATAAGTGTAAAATACTTACCTGCCTTTCTATAATAGTAAAATTCTGTAACATACAGTTCTACTTTGGCTTTTCGAACGCAAAAAAAGAGAATACTGATAACAGCATATATATATATATATACACTTAATATATCCACAAAGATTTATAAATTATTCTTTACCTTTTATTTTTTAATTTTTCAAATATATTAATTTTTTATCTTTCTATTGTTTAGTTTGTTGATTCGAAAGAGAATCTATATTTTATGCAAATAATTATTTTATTTGTAACGAACAGAAAATTATATTTCATAGTAGAATAAAAGTGTTTCTAAATAACAAAGGGTATATTATAATTGAATCAAGTGGATTCTTCTTTCTTCAAGTATATTTTATCTACTTGAAAGTGTGAATGTTCAATTACGTTGTATACCTTATTGAAACATATTTCCTTGTTAAGGAAAACAGAACTTTTCTAGACGGAATAAATTTTGATTATTGAAGGAAATACCTGTTTTTCTTCATGGAAACGACCGTATGTTTGCTATAAGTGGATTTCCTTTTGCTTCAATCAAATCTCTAATAATCGGACATATATGTTTGCGCCCAGTAACTGATTTTTAGAGTGTGCTATCTCGTATTTTGCATCACGAAATCCCCTGTTCTTTGAGAGCTGAAAACAAATCAAAACATAAATAAGGCTGAAAAAATCTCGTTTTAAGCAAACGAAACAAAAAATCGTTAAACTCCATTAAAAAAGGTTACATGTACCATCGTTCACGCAGTTCTGCACAGCCATATAAAATCAATACAATAGCCTATCCCGGGCTCGGCGCGTGTATGTCGCCATCGCTAGGTATATACGGCCGAAGCCGCGGCCGCCGCAACTACTATAGAGCGGATTGAAAGTCCGCAGCGTGCGGCAAAATCAATTCGGGAAAAAAAACTGGGAAGCCGATGGATATATTGAAGCGCGCGCACACACACACGGAACGTAATTTCAGTTGGAAACATTGAACAGCGGCGGCACGGGAGGCTGCTGGGTTCGGAGGGAAAACCCAGTCGAAAGGGCGACCCACATTGAGGCAGCTTTTCTTTCTCTCTCTGTCGCTCGCTCTTGAGTGTTTGTATTGCTGACGCGGCGCCCGAACCAATCCAATCCAATGCCCGCGCGCAGAGCGGCCGCCGCTGTCTGTCTGCGTCTGTCTGTCTGTCTTTGTTGGAATCGGGCGCGCGCGATATTGCGCTCGCGAAATACACACGAATTACTAGAGCCAGATACTAATACCAGATACGTAAAGTGATCTTTTTTGCTGAAATCGTATAATATGTATATACGCGGAAATGTTGGATATTTTCTAGAGGCAGTCCGCGGGGCGATTTTCATTCGTGTGTTTACGAACGATTTTTTTGAGAAATGACCAAATGTGGATAGCTATTTTGAATTAATAGCCTGAATGTTCTAAATATTTCCGATAAAATACATTGTTCGAAACTATTCAATTAATTTCAAAATGGATTGTAAGACCATGCATCTATGAAATCTTGTAATTAGTATTTGATAATGATTAGTCATTTACCCTACTTTGAGCATTAATAAGTTGCTTCAAATTTTTATGAATTAAATTATTTCACGCTTATCAAATAAAATTTGATTATTTAATTTTCTTTCATTACTTATATGTGAGAGAGCTTTTAAGACATCCGAAAAATTAACCCACATATGTAATATATAATATCTTGTTGCTACTGTTTGTATTGAATACATTTAATATAATTACTACTATGATAATTAACTGACTTTTTGCTTTATCATATGTTATATTTTCATCCTATTTTCTTTATTATTATGACGCATTGATCTTTAAAATTTCTGACATGCATATCGACAAATCTTATATTTATGAAAAGAAATCTTATATTTGCTTACAATTAGCTTTAAAAGGTGCTCTAAACTTTTCAGCGCTACCACCACCCACTTCTTGAGTCGCTACTGATGGACCTTGAATATTTTAGCCGCGAATGATAAGTTTCGATACTTGACAGGAGTTATTTCAAAATTTCAGAAAAAGACGCAGAACGCGTTAGTACGAGCAGTAGCAGCAACATATAAAAGAGGAGGTCCTTATACTCTTAAAAAACTGAAGAACGTTTATTTAGCTTACCTTTTACTTACACGTGCCTTACAATGTTGACTTACACATGCCAAAGCATACGTAAAGGCGCAAGAGAACAAGAGGAAGCATTCGAGAGGATAATGTTTGCGCAAGACGAAAAGACGGCATTCTTGGGGGCTACTCATTGCAACGCTTCGCGCGCGCCTCTCGTACGTTTCTAAGTATCAAGCATCCAGACCTACTACTCGCACGCGAGCTTCGGCTCCTTCAAAAATCACTTCCAACATATTTTATCCTCAAAATGACAAAGTTTGCTTTTAAAATTCTTGTGTTAAAAAGCTGCATTCTAGACTTACAAATAATTGTACGGGTTCATGCAGTCTTATGTCCAATCTTATGATTAAAGCTATACGAATAATAGTAAGGAGATAAGGTGAAACTGACAACAAGCTAAGTGAAAAAAACACTTGAAGGATCAATTTACAAATTTAAATTTAACGTCTGTGATTTTACATAAGGTAACTGTACCAGTACCTGGACGCTTCGTAGCAAGCGAGCTTATTTATTAAATTCTAACATTAAAATCAACACTGCCAATAAAAAGTCATATACCCATCTCAAAGAGAATGTAATTATCTATCAAATCAAACTTTTAAATTATCGATATACGTCTTGTAATCCAAGTAATTCATACAAATATATTCTAGTCGAATGTACTAGACATAGCCATCCTATTTTCACTTATTTCTGATTTAAATTATAAACTTTTTTTAATAAAATCTTGTCTCTATGCATTAATAATACGGTTGTTATATATTTTCAACGTAGAAGTATGTAAATAATTGATTTAAAGTATGTGCTACTCACGTAACATACGCGATCTTAACCTACGCGTGCGCCCGCGATTTGAAAAATGACGACACCGAGATGCCAAACATCAACAGTAATTATTGTTGAATTTTCACTAATATGTCATCACAGTATGTTTATAAACTGACGATAGTCATTATAGAGAACCTTATTACACAAAGCAAAAGATGTTTTATGCGAATATTTATTTATAATAATGTGATTCATATAGCTGGCCAGGTATCGGTCAAACTCGGTTTTTCAAGTACGCGTACCTGGCCACGTATTAATTACCATAAAAACTATTTTTTTTGCACACATAAGCATTTTATTTTTACTTAAAATAGTAATAAATAACCTTAGAAAACTTTTAAATGCATGAAAAAATTAGAGAACAATTAATAACTCTTAAACTCGATGTAGGATTTCTTAACAGTTGGTCTTAAGAAGAAGTGAATGTTATCACGCGAGCATCAGTTCCATTATTAAATATTTTTTTAAAGATATAAATGAAATATATATTTGCCCAAAAATTGAAATATATTACGCTTGATAGTTATAGAATGTGATGTCACAAGATTATTTTAATTTGGAGCTAACTAATAATCAATAGAAACTAACATGTAAGCGTTTGACCAGGTACTGGTACATTTACCTTACTTGAATTTCAGATTCTAAATTTTGTAGACCTAATAAATTGAAGTTCTTATTTTTGTCTTTTTTTAATTTTATTTATTCAAAATATTGTATTAATATTGTTCAAACAAAATATATAGTATATCTACCTATTATATTCAACTCTATTCTCGCCATTTCTTAGATATTGAAATTCATAACTTGTATTGTTAGAAATCCATCAAGGTTTTGGTGAACTTATGTGTAATTTTCAAAGTAGTATTCAGTATATCTACTTGTGTACTATTGTGCTGATGAGACTATGTCCTGTTGGATTCGACCTTTATCTACTTACATGCTTGAAACATACACTTTACTGCATATTATACTGCTCGTTTTATTTTATCTCCCTTTCGTAAGGGGTAACACCACTCTAGCGACCCGAAAAAATGCCTAATTTGTACGGTTTTTTACAAGAGTAGGAAAGAAGGGATCAAATTTCTTTTTTGAGGGTTTACTATACATATATTGAGGTACAAAAATATATTTTTTTTACATAAATACAGAATGGCGGCTATACAGCGAATCTCGGGAGAAGCCTTTTTCTCAAACCTCCAAACGAGAGAACACTTTTCTCGACAAGTATTAGACCTGGAACAAAAAACCAAAAAATTCTTAATCTATATAACGTTAACTTTGGAAGTACGTAGGGGTGTTTGTTTATTTCAATTTTTGTAGAAATTACACACTTCTGAAAAATATTCTGTAGAATTTAAACAACAAATAGTAGTTCTTTAAAGAAAATATGTATTGAATAAAAAAGAAATATGTATTAGAAAATGCACTAAAGAATTGTAGGCGTAAGCGACGATTGTTGCTTTTTTAAAAATGATTTGTTAGACATTTAAATTTAGAAGCATTATTTGATCGATCCTATACTAATGTAAGGCGAGTGTACTGAATATAGCTCACCTAACCTTTGAACATTTACCATAGTTGATACATACAAAGAATTTTATTTGGGCCGCTTAGATATCAAAATATAGCATAATAAAAACTAACAGAAGAATTTTCTTTTATTTGAAAATATGCATATAGGGCAATTATATAGAGTTTTGAAAATAAACAGCTAGTGAGGCATATTTGGTTTCACGTGTAACCAATATGGGCCGTCATTATTTTTGATTCTTCAATCTCTAATAAAACGCAAATATATGTGCACCATCGCGTATGTGCTGTTTCTCGAAAACAAATACAAGAAAACAATATTTCGATTTGAATTGAATAATGACTTATTTTGTATTGAGACAGGAGTTGAGAATGAATGTAAAAGGTGTAAGTGTATAGGTTCCTTTTATTTTGGGACGAGAGACGATGTGTTTCCGTCCGTCGTTGCTAAGGTTCTGAACTTTTCTGCCGCTGCAGAATACATTGTAACTTATAGTTAGATATTTTGAGAAGGAGCATTACATTTTTCACCCTATTGGTTAGATCGACGTGGGTGGTGACAAAAATCACAGATGTCCGCGTAGTGAGGGCGGAAAGTGACTTCACGAAAAGTGAAGTCGTCATCACTGGCCCTTAAAAAAATGTCGTCCAAATCCACATCGAGCTCAGGATGAGTAACGGAAACCCTCGCGAAGTAGGTGTTTAACTCATCCAGTGTGAAACCATGCAGCTCCTCTTTAGCCTTTGATATGAGACCTAGGTTTCGGAGTTCCTTGCAGATATTTTTATTATTATGCAGAGCATCAAAAATTCTGCTCTGAATAAAAGCCTCTCGCGCTTCAACTGTGCGTTGTTCTGCTTGAGTAGCGAGAGACTGGAACTCCTGCCATAAACCATGCTCGCGAGTTCGCTTATAACGTCGACGAACTGCATCAGGCTGATTATATAGATGCTTCAATTCAGCGTAAACCCAAAGCGGATGACGTTTCTTATTCGGTTTAAAATGTTTCAGAGGGGCAAATTCGTCGATATCTGCCATGGTGTTTTAGCTGAAATGTTCTAACCTGCTATCGACATCCTCGCCTGTCTAATAGATTTAAAATTCCTATACGAAAAGGTGTTAAGAGGAGGGGGCTTAGATGTTTGGATGTCAATTGTGACGTCAATTATTTTATACCTACTAGGAAAGGTCGCCATCATGTTATTCGCATCCAGCACTACATCATTGTCGTCAGTAAAGATTACGTCAATCCAAGTGTGAGACTGTCCGACGTGGTGAGTCACGCCATGATCAACTAGTTTGAGGTTTATTCCGCATGCTAACTCTTTAACGAAATTCGCTTCTTTAGATGTCGATAACATGTTTGCGTTTAGATCACCCATTATAATTCGGTGCTCGTAACCTGCCGACTAAGCTACGAGATTCTCAATAAGATCCGAGTCATCAGTGAAAGAGATCCCTGACGGTCGATAAATAACAGCTACGAATATTGGAGGAAGGTTGCCTTGCTGGACTTTATACATCAAGTACTAGGGAATTCCCGGTTTTCCTTTGTCCAGTTTAGTGCTTGAGGAACACAACAGTATCGCTTTGTAACTAGTATGTACATAGAGGACTAACCCTCCCCCACGATTATTCCTGTCCTGCCTAAGTGTTGAATAACCGATGATCTGAACACCAACATAGTCATCGTCTCCGAAACGCATCTCAGCCACGCCGAAATGGTGATAGAAGGGACGAGCAGTTTCAAAGAATTGCTTGAATATTTTAAAATGCTTACTAAATGAAGTAGCATTAAGCAAACCCGCCCGCAGCTAGTCCCTAACGACTAGAGGTAGTCCCTAACGACTACCTCTACGTTATACATCCGCCTAGTCACGCCTGACTGTTAGAGTTTAAGATTGGTGTAACTGAAGAAACTGGTATTGCTATGGTAGGATGATGGTTATCCTGTGTATCCGCCGCGTTAGCGCTGTCATTTTTAGCGTTATAAGCCGCAGATAGCGCATGCAGATCTGCAGTTGAGGTTATCTCATATGGTAATTCACCGCCAAATGTATTTAAAGTTTAGTTCACGCGCAATCTGTTTCAGATTTTGAAATTGAACAAAAGATTCTTTATTTAAAAATTCATTAATAAATATTTTACTTTTAAATAAGCTATTAATCGTTTCCTTATCTAGAGGCGTTACGTTGAATCCCTCGTGTGAAATGATGTAAACCTACGTTTCGCCCGCATAATTTCTTACACTAATTCGGAACGAGAATGGCAGATTACCCAAGGCGATCGATGACGCTCAAAATTGTTTGCAATCGTATTTGCATTTATTTTCGCACGAGAGCCAGTCATGATTTGTCTTTCCGATCGAAGCAGGCGTGCTGACAAAATGTCATCTCTCGCAATGGACGGTAGAATTGTGGTAAGTATGGCATGGACTACGTCCTCACGCTGCTGTTCTTCACCTTTGAATATATTGGAAATAATTATTTCCGCTGATACTGTACCACAATCCATCCCGTTAATCGGAGAAGGATACTTGTGTCGACCTGAAAGGCCGTCATGCTTACGTCGTAGTTCTCAAGTTCTCCGCCTGCGACCTTGTGTTCGAAACCCTCCAGTGGCGGTTTCTGCTAATGGAGAGTCACCTGGCAGGACTGAGTGCTCGATAACGCACAAATTGTTTGCATGGTGGTCGTTGTTATTGCCATCTATGTAATCGGCACCATTAATGTTATTATAATTATCACTATGATTCCTATTATTATAATAATTATTTACAGCATTAGCTCTATTTCTAATATTATTATTACTTAAATCTAATTTGGCTTCGAGGGCATACATCCTCTCAGCCATGACTGCGTTTTCATTAACTAAGAAGGTGCGGGTACTTGCATATTCCTCCAGTATGGAATTTTGCAGAGCAAACTTGTTTTCCATGACGGATAATCTATCAATCAGATCTCGAATATCTGCTAATAGTGCTGGAACAATTTTCAGAATATCGAGATCTTGATCCATCCCAGCTGTCAGGTAAGTCACCTTATTAGCAATGGTTGAAATATTACCCACGTATTTCTCAAGTTTCGCTATCGTAATCCTACTATCTTCTCCGGTGGTGTGTACATATGTGGATTTATTACAGTTGGCTTCCTCGAAGATGAAAAGACACGTACAAACTTAAAATCTTGTAAACCCTTAAAGTCACTTAATGAATGATTCTTGAGACTGACTTAAATACACGTAAAGGCATAGAGTCCCATAAATACTTAGATCCACGAAATACCCAAAGCCACGTAAAACCTTAAAGTCGCGTAATTGACGATTCTTCAGACTGCCTTAAATACACGTAAACGCATAGTCCCGTAAATACTTATAGCACCGTAATCGATGATTAATCGGACCAGCTTAAGTGCACGTAAAGGTTTAGAGGAACTTTACGTGGATGTAAGCCAGTCTGAAGAATCGTTCATTAAGTGACTTTAAGGGTTTACGTGGCTTTAAGTTTATACGTGCCTCTAAGAATTTACGTGTATTTTAGCCAGTTTGACGAACCGTCAAAGTGACAGGTTGCTTTGTGCATTTATGTGGCTTTAAGTATTTACGGGACTCTATGCCTTAACGTGTATTTAAGTAAGTCTAAAAATCCGACAATTACGTTACTTTAAGGTTTTACGTGATTTTAAGCTTTTTGAGCTTTTACATGTTTGTATACCTTTCGAAAACCTTACGTGTCTGTACTTCGTTATGAAATACTTACGAATCTTTACGTCAATCGAGAAATGACAGCTTATATCCACATGAAGTTTGCCTTGAAGACACGTAAATCTACATAATTTTACGTGACCCTTGTGCGAATAGACACCGCGTAAAATAAACTATGTTGCGGAAATATCCTGGCTGAACACGTATCTCGAATGGGAAATGCAAACACAATATCTGTAGAGTACTTGCAATATTAAAATGGATTTACAGGATAGCGGGTGTTATGAGGAGGATTAGATGAAACTTCCAAAGAATAAAGAGTAATGTCGTGATTATGTGAACAAGGCCTGCATGAAACTCCTAGCAGTCCCGACTACTAAGTAATATTGGCATTGTTGGCTATAGTAGTGATGCAAATGTGATTGTATTTATGATAGTTATGATAGTTGTGGTTATCCAAGCAATAACACTGCTATTATTACTAGCTGACCAATATAATAATATAATAATATTTTGGGACTCCAACATATACGCACAAAATAATGCGTGACGAATTCTAAAGAAAGAAAGGGCTAACAAGCTTAAATAAAATATGATTTGTTCTCATACTATAGATCACCCGAACAGAGATCCCCGATACGTATTCTAACCCTGTTGCATTGTGTTTTGTGCGTATAATACATGAGTGCAAAGAAGAAATGCTCCAGACTGAAGAAGCGCTAATTCTTACACACTGTCGACGGTTTGTAATGGAAACTCTAGAAGTACTCCTATACTAGCTTTCCCGATGCTTCCGCAAACTTCGAAAAATGCACCCTTTTGTAGCGCTCAAGGATCGCTCGAATGATCTTCTTGATTGGAATAATGACACATTTTTTATATAATTTTCAAAAACTGTTGAGGATGGTAAAATGGAAATACAGACTGATACATACTCGAAGAAAAATGAATTTTGAGAAAATGATGAAATTCGGAAAGATATAGACAAAATCATTAATAATATTAAGTTGAAAAATTAAATCTCATTAAACTAAATTTCATAAACTCTTTTTATTGCAGGATAAGAAGGTAGATGATGATCGATTTATAATCAAAAACAATTTTAAAATAAACTTTTAATTAGTACAAGTAAATCATATTTTAATTTATAAAAAACACTTAGATAATGCAATTTCAATAATACAGTCATGTATACAATAGAATAGAGTATGTACTGAAGTTACAAAATCTTGTATGGACCCTTCTGCAAAATTTGTGCAAATTATTTATCGCAATACCTCTAATTAACAAAACAGCTTTATAATAAATTAATTATATCTTATTAAGTACTTAATTTTTTCATATCGCAATAAGATAATTCCCAACACTGCAATCGCAGTGCAAGAAAAGCTCGTGGATAAGTACGTGTAAAAAAGCAATTTCTTCTCATTTTTAATTCCACTTTTTTCCTCCTCTCTCTCTATTCTACTTATTTCCTTACGCTTGGTTTTATACATCTCTCTTTTTTCGTGTCTCTCATTCCCACCGGCTGGTTTGATTTTCCGCCGTGCTTGCGAGTCTGTCTCACCTTTGCTGCGCTCGCTCTTGCGCGAGGCAACCGTGCGGCTGCTGCTGCGTTAGTAGGGTGTTCAGCAAAGCGTACAGCTCGCGCTCGTCGACGACGACGTCGAGACGTCCTAGTCGCGGCCTCGGGTGAAATCGGCTTTTACCCCCGCGCTGGTTTCACGCAACGCGCATGTTATATAAGCGCGACGCCGAGGCGAAGCGAGTTTCTCTGGCTGAAATAATAAGAGCTTTCGCGGAACGTACCGCGCGCGCTTAAATTATATTTCGAATGAAATTGCCTGAGCACGCTAGCGATGGATTTTTTTCCTTTATTTGTATCCGGAGGTGGAAATGTGTTGTTTTTTTTAGCGCAGTACGTGGAGCGTGAATTTTTTTCTAGTAATAATGGTTTTCTATCGAATTTAGTGCGTTGACGTCGTTAATTAAGAGAATTATTTACTGTAATTAATTCTGATTTTACTTCATAGCGGTTGAAAATAAAAAGAATATTGTTTTTCTAGCAAGTCGTAATTGCTACGTAAACAAATAATTGTTTAAATAATTGTACAAATAATAAACAATGGAAACAAAATTTCAATATTAATTACGCAGTATTTTATAACAGTTCAATATTATATAAGTTTAATGTTCTCATTAAAATTAACAATGCAAGTATAAGTTTCATAAAAATAGTGAATTTACTAACAATTATCAGTTATCCCTGGTAGAGAAAATTACCTTTATGGAAAAAACTACAGAATTGTGTACAGATTTCTTCTGTAAGGGTATATAGTTTTGTATAGATAACTATCGATGCTTATCTAACATCATCGAGGCCTGTATAATGAATAAATCTCTGCAAACCTTAACTTTTAGGTTTCAAATATGACGAACACTAAATATTTGATGTCTGAAAATTTTTACGTGATTTCTATAAACGCTAAAGTTTTAAGATATCACCATGAACAAGGACAAAACAAGTGCTTTTAAGCGTTATTATTATTATTTTAAAAGTAGTCCAAATGACTACTTGAATTTATACATATAACACCAAAGTACAAGAAATATAACATAAATAAACTGTCACATTATTATAATGTAACCTAATTAAATCAAAATAATACTTATGGTACAGAAAACTGTATACCTAATAATATTTTTATATGAAATTTAAGGTTATAACCTCAATATGCATCTAAACCATTCGTTATATAGCTAATTTATTAGTTTCGCCCCTTTCTAAATATTATAGTCACTCCGACAAGAAATAGTTGCGAATTTACTAAATATTTCTATATAAATACTCTTCTCAATAAATCAACGAAATCACTATATTTTCATCAACGAATTTTCCAAAATTCTTATTGTAAAAAGGATCAATCGGTGCCAAATTTCCAAGCACTCTATAATTTTTCCTAGCAACAACAAAAACATCACCATCTAATTCGCGGCAGCGCCGACGCATGTGCTAACACGATATATAACGGTACCCATTGTATAGGCGCAGTGAATTCCCATCGGTCGTACAACAACAGAATAGTACAGTAGCAGCAGAATCAGCAGAGTCACGTCGTTCGCGCGCACGACCCCTGACCCACCCGATATGAGCAGTGTATACACAGCGCGACGCTGTAACTAATTTCGAGTGTATTTAATGACTGCGCGCACTCTCTTCTCGACGCGAAGCCAGCGGCGCCGCGTCGCGCAAAATGCAGCACCAGTGCATGGCGACGCGAATTCGCAAAAGCAGCGTGCGAGGACTCGAGGACCTCACTGCACCGCATGGAAATGAGGAATACGAGCGCGAGCCTGGGCATTTAAACGCAGTTCTCTATTACGCTGCGATACGGTTGAAATGCGGGGTGCGATGCGGGTGGCCGTCTGCATTGTGCGGCAGAGCGAACGAGAGATGCGACTACTGTTTGCGTGTAGGCGCGCAGGTGTAGCATTCCAAAGTAAGTGTCTTCTTCACGCTACAGAGAGATACTTATCGCCCTACTTTGTTCTTAGTAAAATTACTTATATATCAAGAATAAACGATTGAAATTTTCAGATATATTACAAATTAATGTGGTTCTACCTGACTCACACATGTTCTACTGTGAATACACAGTATAATTTCTGAATACATATAATCGGCGAAAAATTTCGTTACCAAACTAAATTTTATTTAAACAATTAACAATTATACACAAATTCATCAAAATTTTGCAATATTATTTAAAGTACTAATTATCGCGAATAAGAAAGTAACAATTCGATGAAAAAACACCTATAACGTTATTTAGATAAAATTAAGCAACATCTAAAGCTAAAGAGGAAAATGTAATTTCGTGGAGGTACACAGATGAACGGTAGCAGCCTAGCAGGAGGAAGAGTGAGAGAGACAGAGAAATGTTGCGCAGGGTCGTGAGCTAGGAGAAGCGGAAAAGAAGGGTGAAGAGAAAAGTCAAGAGAGAAACAGGGAAGAAATCGCAAGCGTGCAAAGAGCAGCGGAAACTACGAGCAAAGTGTGTGTGAGCGAGTGAGAGAGAGAGAGAGGTGAAACACTTGACCCTGCGCCTGACTGCGTCGTTGCTGATGCTGAGCCGGCAAAATCCGGTAAGAGAGAGCGAGAGAGAGCGAGAGAGAGAGAGAGCGAGAGAGAGAGAGAGAATTGATTTTTTGTTTTGATTTAATTTTCATTCTACCTTGGGGTAGAACTTCGTCTGGTGTAAAGTACAGTGCATTTATATTTAATACATATGATATAAAATTTATCAATAGCAGGTAATGTGGAAAATCAATCGAATGAACCTTACTTGGATTCACTAAGTAGAGGGTGGTCGAAACAATAACATCATACGACTTACATTTCGAAAATCATAATCACTAAATAGTATCATAATATAATATATAATAATATAATAGTCGCATATAATCATAATATAATATATAATAATATAATAGTCGCATATAATCATAATATAATATATAATAATATAATAGTCGCATATAATCATAATATAATATATAATAATATAATAGTCGCATATAATCATAATATAATATATAATAATATAATAGTCGCACAATGAATATTAAACTTTGCAAGAGAGAGAGAGAGAGAGAGAGAGAGAGGGAGAGATTGGTTTATTTCCATTTATTTTCGACAAGGTATGGTCGAATGGCGCAATATAAATTATGCAATAGCATTTACACCATATATAGTGATTACACACTCATTGTTGCTGTCTTTAAATTCGAATTGATTTTTAACTTGCGGAATAATTTATTCTATTTTATATTTTATTATATATAAGTGCTGCTGTATAATTTATATTGTGCCATTCGGCCATCCCTTGGAGAAAATAAATGAAAATCAATCTTTCTCTCTCTTTCTTGCAAAGTTTAATATGCATTGTGCGACTAGTATATTATTATATATTATATTATTATACTATTTAGTGATTGTTATATATAACAGTCAATAACATTACGGTAGCTAACAATTTCCAAAGGTACTCGCATTACTCACAGTACTTATTTACTTATTCGATTTATATCACAGTTTTAGATTTTAACCTACTTTTACTTTACGCATCCTAAATTTACTAAAACAAACTAAACTAGTTCGCGCTAACTAAAAAACTAAAGCAATGGTTTATCAGCCAATTAAGTACTTAATTAACGAGGAGAGTGTCGAAGGTTTAGAAAACGATATTTGATAAAACTTTGAGAGGTGTTTTCTGAAAATGAATTGTAGCACCCAAGTGTTTAGTTTTTGCCAATGGGCCCTTATTCTCAAGATATCAACCAATGTATCTCAATAGGGAACAGACACGATTTAAAAAATATGGCTAATTAATTTTTTCTACAATAGACAATCATTAATACATATATTAGACATGAGTATTTTTTTATGATTTAATGCTTCTACGTTTTAATATAATTAATTAAAAAATTATAAACTTTCGTAACTTTCGAATAATGCAGCTCACTTGCGATTTTTTATCCACTTAAAATGGTGGAATGAACCTACCGCTCTCATAACCTACAAAGACCTGTCGCGCAATAATACATCTATATACATATATATATACATACATAAATTCGGTAGGTCCGGGTCGCCATATTGCTTATATTAATCACGTTACCCCATACAGTATTTAAATTCTTATTTAGTAAACACAATTTTCAAAAAATTGTTACTCATGAAATATGGGCTTAAAAAATTATTTTTCTCACTTTCATGTATAATTTAACCTCAAGTTTCATTTAAAAATTATTTAAAAAATCATGTCGGTTCTCTATTGTGTGCTAATTTAATAGAAAATGGTGCCTCTGCTTCTGATCAGAGCTTTTCAAATTTTTATGCTAGAAAAAATTACCCAATCATAACTAAAAGTAGACAAAAAAAGCTTTAATAGTTTAGTGTCTTTTTAGTGTATTGTGACAATAGCCAACCGCAGAGGCCGTAATGTATGCAGTACGCCGTGTACCTTGGATATAACTGAAGATAGATGGGTGTTCCACGAGAGATTCGATGACAAACTAACGCCTAGGTTCTTAACCTGGTTAACTATCTCAATCTGATGTTCATCTATTATAATTGGTGGGAGGACTCGATTTGAGCTCCAAGACAAATTGGGAATACTACTGAAAATAATCGCCTTGCTTTTACTCGCACTAAACTGGAGCTCATGAATGCTACTCCAACGTGAGGTACCTTGTGCATCCTCGTTCATATGCGCGATGGCATATGCGAGCAGATAAAGAGGGCACTGAATAAATATTTGCACATCGTTAGTAAGAAATGAGGTATGAAATTTTGCAAAATTGAAGAAAATGCGGATCAGAATTAATAAGTGCCAGGTATATAATCGTAGCGGGTGATGAGCCCTGAGGTACTCCTGATGTAACTGGAAGAAATAGTGAATTCTCGTAAAGCATCCGCCGAAAATTCGAGCGTTTGTATTGTCATGAGCAATGACTCATGGCTTATAGAGTCAAAGGCTCTATGAAAAACGAACAGCAATAAAAGCGTAACAAGACCGTTATCAATACCAGAACGGACATGGTTCACTAGTGGCGTTTTTCCGACAGCACGGATCCATGGAACTGGGATAGGATGACAGCGACAGATTTATTCGTTTGTAATAGGTTAGGCAAGGACAAAGCAAACCCAGATCTAAAAATTCTGTTGTCGGAAAAACGCCTTAGATGTATTAAGGCCGTCTGTGTGTTATGATCTGAGCGAAATCTTGATTGAAATGGTGAGAGTAGACTCCGATTTTCTAAGTAGGTTTTTATCTTGGCTTCCCCGCCCTCTAACCGGTAAGTTTGGTATGACGACGCCTCTCGTATATATATATACGTTTTCTGACAGTTTTTTCACTCTGAGGAGCGATTATTTCTAGCGCATAGGACCCTCCCAAACGGCTCTCACACTCACGCTAAATGACCACACGTTTTTTTGTGATTTTTGTAAGCCTGGAGGGAAATTCTGCGTCAAGCTGTATCAACATAACTTAAAAGATCATCTTGCACGAGGAGTCAGAGCGCATAGTTCGCTGACACTATCCTTCGCAGACATATCTCCTGTAATCTCTACATCATAACCTTAAACATCATCTTCAGAGAGAGACAGTGACAGTGGTTTTGATGCATGGGTCACCGACAAAGTCTTACCGGCGTAGGAACGAGAGAAATAGAGAAGAAGACTATTTTAAAGCTTTGATGTTAGAAAATCTATTATTATCTCTTTCTCTCCGTTTTCGGTCTTGGCAACGACGCTGCGCAAATTATATTGCCTCGTCCACCAGGCGTTGCTGGCTGATGTGGCATCGTCGCACGGCCGATTTTTTCGACGTTCGTCACCAGAGCGTTACACCATCACCTTATGACGATCGGTAACATTGGCTTGTGAGTTTCTCAACTGCTCAACAGATGCCGCTATCATCAAGCACAGCATGTTAAGCACGAATTTTAAAATTATCTAATGAGAGTGGCTCACCTTTCTTTTTAATATATATAGTATTATTTGATTATCGACTGTCATTATAACATTTTGTAATTATTGCACGCCTACGTAAACAAGTCCTCAGTATCGTACAAATATTACACATTAACAAGTCCATTAATTTATTTAAATATCTGACCACACGTTGACTTTTTAAGTAATTTTCTGACTTGACGTAGTTCTACTCTACTCATTTTGAGATCTTGCCCTGACCCCTTCGGTAACTAACTATTGGGTTTTTGTACTATGCCTCCCTTATCTTGTAGTAAGTATAAGAAAATTTACCGTAAAGACGGGATTGTACGCAAGTGTAAAACATGCAATAAAAACTATCATGATCACAATCGATATACATTACTTCAGGGTGGCGCCTTCTTGGCCTTACATGACCTTTATTTTTTCTTCTTTTCATCTTTTTGGTATTTGTTCTGTTACTCTTCGCTCATCATTCTTGCTTTCTTCTTAGTTCTTCGTTTTTCTTTCTTGAATCTTCTTTCTTCTCTTCTTTCTTGAATCTTCTATCTTCTTCCTTCCTCCATTCTTCTTTCTTTCTTCTTAGTTCTTCGTTTTTCTTTCTTGAATCTTCTTTCTTCTCTTCTTTCTTGAATCTTCTTTCTTCTCTTCTTTCTTGAATCTTCTATCTTCTTCCTTCCTCCATTCTTCTTTCTTCTTTTCTTTCTTCTCTTCTTTCTTTGCTCTTGTGTGGCTAATAATGACATTCCATTCAGTTTCGGAGCGCAACAAAAGTTCTACGATATTGTCTGGTGTCACTTCTTGCCTTAAAGCCGAAATAATTTCTTCTCTACTTTATATGGTTAAGTCTGTACATAGTAGACTCTGATAGTGCCCGCTCAACAACAAAGCATATTCTGATTATGCCCACTCTGCTCCATCAAACAGCGTTCCGCCGGCGGACTCTGACGGGTTTCGCACACAGAGTCATCGGCATCGAACTCGGTGCCAAAGCTCTAAAAACGTCAATCTTACTAACCGGAACGGGTATTGTTTTACGTTGAACAGAATGATCAGTCGTGAAGGATCGGCGGAAATAATTATTACTAATATTTTTGAAGGTTACGATTCACAGCGTGAGGACTTAGTCCATGCCATCCTTACCACTATTCTACCGTCCATCGCGAGGGAAGACTAGATATCTATATGTCTGCTTCGATCGGAAAGATCATGATGACGATCTTTCCAAATAAACATAACCTTATTGATGTCACAATTGACATCCTCACTTCAAAGTCCCCTGCTTTCAACAACTTTTCGTACGTGGATTTCAAATCTATTAGATAGGGGTAAACTTTTATCCATCCTTACTGATTGGGATTGGTCGTGCATCAGTTGCCCAGACAAGGACGTCGATAGTAAGTTAGAACATCTTAGCCACAACATCTTGGCAATGATCGATGACTTTGGCCCTCTGAAACAGTTTACACTGAAGAAGAAGGGTCTCCCCCCCTTGGGTAGATGCAGAGCTGAAAGAACTTTATAATCAGCGTGACGCCGTTCTACGACGTTACAAATAGACTCGGGACAATAGATTGTAGCAGGAGCTTCAATCTCTCGCTACTCAATCAGAACAGCGAACAGTTGAAATGCGAGAAGCTTCTATTCAGAGCAGAATTTTTGATGCTCTGGATAATAACAAAAATATCTGGAATGAACTTCGGCACCTTGGACGGTTACCAAAGGCTAAAGCGAAGCTGCATGGTTTCACTCCAGATGAGTTAAACATCCACTTTGCTGGGATCTCTGTCTCTCGGTCGAAGCGTGAAGTCACCTTCTCGGATGTTTTTCTGATCATTGCTCATTTCTTGTCACAGGCAAAGGGCGAAGACGATATACACCAAAATGCAATCGCAAAGTCTGTTCCGGTTTTGGGCCATCATTTGACTAAGATCTTTAACTCCTCTCTTTCTAGTGAGGTTTTTCCTGGGGCTTGGAAGATGGCTCATCTGGTGCCTCTAAAGAAGACGGAAATTCCATCTGTCGTCTCAGACTTCCGTCTGATTGCCCTGTTGAGCTTTCTTTCCAAGGTCTTGGAAAAGCTCGTCCACGAGCAGATTTCAGAGCTCATTTCATCCAAGAAAATCCTTGATCCACGTCAAACTGGTTTTCGACAATATCATAGTACGAAAACAGCATTGCTGAGTCTGTCAGAGGAGATTCGTGATGGTATCAATAGCAAAAAACAGCTGGTTACCATACTCCTGATGTTTGATTTCAGTAAGGCATTCAACACAATTTCACCCTCTAACTTACTTCGTAAGTTGATCAGAATGGAGTTTTCTAGGTCCACAGTCCTGTGGATCAAGTAATATATTACAGATCGTAACCAGCGAGTGGTTACAAAATCTAATGGGGAATCTGATTGGAGCACAACAAATCTTGGCGTTCAGCCGGGTTCGGTTCTGTGTCCCCTTCGTTTCAGCCTTTATATCAATGATCTTCAAGATATACTGGCAGCTTTCAAAAGTCCCCAGGGTGAATTATCGATCGTGTCGAGCATTTGCTTTATGCTGATGATTTACAAATCTATACGCAGGTTGCGAGAGACAATCTTTGTCAGGGCATAGATTGCCTGTCAGCTGTAGCGCGAGCAGTGTCGGCATGGGCTTCTGAAAATACCCTTCGCATTAATGTCAGGATGACTAAAGCTATAATTTTTGGGTCGGATAACAATATTAATAAATTGCAAGAATAGCACCGTCCAGGCATTGAGGTACAGGATAATATTTTCATTCCTTTTGCCGATGCTATAACTAACCTCGGTGTTGTTATGGATTCTAAATTAACATGAAAACCGCAGTTGGATGCAGTTAGCCAGAAGGTTAATAGAACCTTATACACTCTTAGATCTTTTAGATCCTGCACCACCGAGACGTTACGCAAACAGCTCGCAGGTGTTCTTGCTGCCTCTCACTTACATTACTGCTCTCTTGTATATCTCGACGTATCAGGTGAGCTTCAGACCAGGCTTCAAAGGTTGCAAAACTCCTGCCTGAGATATATATGTGGTGTTAGAATGGATGAGCAAGTCTCTTCCTACAGGAGGAAACTGGGCTGGTTGACTGAAATATTTGAGCTATATGAGGATGGTTATAAGCATTTGTTAAGTGGAATGATGAAGATACGCTTTGATGGCGGCGGGTACGAGCATGGAGATAGGGAGTAAATGAAAATATAAGTTAGAAATGGAAGCAGAATTAAGATAATCTTTGCAAGATGCTTTAATGGGAGAGCATCCGGGCTCCGTCCTTGGGATTTGCTAAGGAGAGAATGTGCTGTGAAAAATACTTCATGTCGGTTTCAATTTGAACTGAGTTTCTTCGTTAACGAAAATGGAATTGATGATATTTTCGAGGCGCTCTGTGGTGCAAGGACATAAATACACTAATTTTGGACCCAAACTCCTGCAGGCACTTCCTTAAGAACACTGAGAGAAAAAATTATTAAATATTACTAGACTATCTAGTAAATCCAATACGATGTAGGACAATTTTACTCATTATTATGAAATTTACGATTGAAAAAGTGTCAAAATTCAAAAAGTTTTGAGCTTAATCTCGCATGATCATGCATAAACATTCATGCGGATTCATGATAATTCATGAACCTACCTGAAATCCATTTTTACCCGGAACATAAATAAAGTTTTGTCAAGTGCATAATGAATATTACAGGTATATACTGAGAGAAACAGTTAGTAACAGCTACTAGTCTGTCTAGTAAATTTAGTACAATATAGGTTTTGGGTATTCATTACTAAACAAACTGGGAATCATTACTAGATGTCTAGTATTCAATACAATTTTTATAGGCGAAAATCTTATAGTATTTATTATTCGACAGTTAAGAAATCAGTCCTACCGGGTTAGTAACCATTAATATTATCTTTCTCCGTGTATACAGCTTCGTCAATTATTAAAATCAAACGCTCACATTAGTCACTCTCACTTAAGGGGGGAGTCTGCTTTACCGGCTTCAAAAAATCTATTTTTTTTTGTCTTAAATCTATTCCAAAACTATCCAAGAATATGTCTTCAAAATTTCAGAGGCCAATTCGACATATTTCCGAAGCTAGAGCAGTTTTAGTGGCCGAGCATCGAGCAGGTGCGAGTGCTCGGGCAGACCCGAGCGCGCGCGCTCCGCCCCTCGATGTATTCTATTATTCGACTATACTCGTATATACCTGAAAAGGTCCAACCGTTCTTTGAAACATTATTTGGAGTTTCTAGAAGGTCTGTGTTGAGTAGTAGTAGGGAGAACGGTATACTATAGCTCTTGGCATCGGCTTCTACACTGCTGTTTGTAGCGTCAACTTTCAGTTCCACTTTTGATTTTGCCGAGTACACGTCGAAATGTCAAGTTACCCGAAAGGTGATCGATCTAAAAGACAGCGTGCTGCGGAACCGCGAAAGCGGAAATTTCACGGCAATCGTTTTACAAGTGTTTCATCGGACGACGGACTTACACACGAGCCGCAGTGAGCAGAAGTTAACGACAGCAAGCAGCGATGATGTCATTATTCATTCTGCGCACCGCTACCGCATTATTGAATTTATATATGTGTTTCTCGCCATTTCGGAAATCGCAATTTGCAGATCATGCAAGCAAAAATTAACGTTTGCAGAAAGCGGTCATCCAGTGTATGTGTGGTCGACGCGAAATCCAGTCAGGACCATTGATAAATACCGGCTACGAAATCAACAGACGAATTGTTTTTGTTATGAAGCTTCTTGGTATCGAACGAGAAGGGATAAACGTATTCTGCGGCATATGTCCGCAAGTTTTGCAAAATCTACTTACCAACAAATCGTTGAGCATTTGCACGCAGCGTCGAAGACAATGTTCAAGAGCACCTGCGAATCATTTGAAGGTTTCGGGCGATGGATCGTGGAAAAAGCGCGGTTATACTTTCTTGTACGGTGTAACAACGCTCATCGGATACTACAGTGGCAAAGTAATCGATCTCATTGTAAAAAGTGGATATTGTCATTCGTGTGCCATAAGTAAAAATACTTTGGACGAAGACGCATTTGAGGAGTGGTATGAGAATTATAAAGACTCATGCTCCTCAAATCGTGCAGGTTCGGCAGAGAAGATGGAGGTGGATTCCATAATGGAGATGTTTTCGAGATCCGTCGAGAAATTCGGAGTTATGTACACTAATTATATCGGCGATGGCGACTCCAAAACTTTTACTGGAATCTTAAATAGCAATCTTTATGGGGACGAGTGCACAGTGACGAAAAATGAGTGTGTTGGACACGTGCAAAAGCGTATGGGTACTCGTTTACGTAATAAAAGAAAAACCGAGAAACTCGGAGGAAAGACGCGGCTAACGGAGAGTGTAATCAAGAAATTGACGATATACTACGGTCTGACAAATCGTCGAAATATTGATTCAGTGAAAGGTATGAAAACAGCTATTATAGCAACATTAGACCACTACTGTTCCACGGATGAAAATCGTCGACATGAAAATTGTCCAGAAGGCGCCGAGAGTTGGTGCGAATGGCGCAAGGCTCAAGCGGCGAATAATCTTGCATCTTACAAACATCAGGCGAGATTAATCGATGAAACCGTGGAGAAGCACATTCATCCAATTTACGAAGAGCTCTCTAACGACGATTTAATGAGACGGTGCTTAGGCGGCCACACTCAAAATTCCAACGAATCGTTCAATTTGATTCTGTGGCCATTAAGTCCGGAACATTTGAATTCCGGCTATAAAATCGTCGAAATTGCAGCATATATGGCTGCAGGCATTTTTAACGAAGGCTACTCTGCTGTACTTTCCGCCATGCAGCTCCTCAATATCATCATCAGGCAGCAGTGCAAAAATTTTGATGACGCCGTCGATGCTGAGCGCATAACGCGGGAGAACCGGCGCGCATCATTTTCTAGCAAGAAGGCTCGTACAGCCCGAAGATTGGAAACCCTCAGCTAAAACGAGTTTTTTGAAGAAGAGAAAGGACTAATGTATGGCCCAGGGATAGCTGATTAACCTCTAATTACTGTAAGTACCCAAAAACTTATATTTTTTTGGACCGAAAACTTTAACGCGCGTTTTCTCGGGTTTTCATTTTTAGGATTTTTAGAAAACGGTGCCGGTGCTAGCAAAAAGAATATACGTCCGATCGAAAAAAAATCAATGTGATCTAGCTTCAGTATTAAATTATCTTCTATTTTAACTAAAAAAGTTGGACAAAAGTATAATTTAAACTATTTTTTTTGCAACTTAAAGTGAATTTTTTTTTCAAAAAAGTGAATTTTTTTTCAAACTTTGAAAAAATTTAGATTTTGACAACTTCTTCGGTATTTTTTGAGTTCATATAGAAAAGAAACTTATAAAAATTAAAAAAAAATTTGTCTCGACTGTTTCAGAGGCACCGCACGACCTCCATCACCGGCACCGATTAGAAAGTGCAGACTCCAGGCGCTCCGGCAAAATGATCATAACTTGAAGAAATTTTAATATTTTTTAATAACAAAAATTGTTTATTAAAGCTAAAATATAGTAAATTATGTTCTCAAAATTTCGTTTACCGCAATCATTTCCTTCCCTTTCAAAAAAATCGCTAAAAAAACGCTTTTTTTCGGCTTCTAAAGCAGACTCCCCCTTAAGGGGGCACACACTTTTGAATCCAAAAACAAAACTTATTTATGTCAGTCCATACAAATTCTTTGTTAAAAAGCAATCATTCGGAAATTTTTTTTTACTATAAATACTTGATAATATCTTTAATTATTAAGCTTTACAATACCTATAACCACAATAGTTATTATGCTCCTAATCTACTGCCCACGGGATTACAAGTGAACCCGTCGACCAAATTTCTGCAAGATTGGGAATATTACTTTTTAATACATTAGTTATGGTATGAATACAGGTAATTAATTTTAACTACGTAGAAAAGTTTTCACATACATATATATGGTAAACTTAATTATTAATTATTAATTAATAATATTAAATAGTTCATTAAAAATCAATAATATGTACAAATTTTTCTACGTATTAAACATTAATTTTCTATATTCATACAATAACTAATGTATAAAAAGGAATATCCTCAAACCTGGAGAAATTTGGTCGACGGGATCACTAGGAGTCCCGTGGACAGTGGATTGGGAGCTTAATAATTATTATGATTTTATATGACGTGCTAGATCCAGATTTTGAATTTTTTATACGGTGAAATTAAGGGGTTCACATACCTAGAAATGACGAAAATTCTACTTCTGAATTTTACTTCAGAAAAGTGCTATTGGTTATTATTATTTTTTTTTCGACAATTTTTTAGGCTTAAAACCAATCGACTATAAAATGGCCGCTTGGAAAGAAATGGGTTAAGCAAAAAAGAAAATCGATTTTTGAAAATTCTACCGTGGCCATACCTCGTAAACCATTTTTAAGACTTTGTCCCACCGCTCCCCTAAGGGGTTAAAAATGCATTTTTACCGATTTCTCAATCTTCTATATGTATGAAGAAGATTCTGAAATCAAGCAGCATTAAAATAAAATTTGTTAACTCTCACATAAGCATTCTGCGTATACCTACATTACATTCCGTCCTTCGTCTCTCTATGGACATTATTTGGTATTATATCGCGTCCTGCGGTCAAATAAGATCGTCAAACTCAGGGGGATTCCCCGAATTTCCAAGAATCTACGGCCTCAGAATAGCGTAGAATTGTAACCGAGGTACTGTTGCAGCAGGGACTACGCGACCAATAAATTTATCGAGCGCGAGTGTTGGCATGGAGACTGCCGGACAGCGAGCTCGTGGAAAGAGAGTCGAGGCGAGAGAGAGAGAGAGAGAGAGAGAGAGAGAGAGGACTGCTGCTGCAGAGCATCTGTATACGAGTTGCTAAAGAGGATCCTCCAGATGGCGGACGCGGCCTGGCGCGATTTGAGGGAGGTTGCTGTTAACAGAAGGAAGTAACAGCCGAGCTGCTGCTTCTGAAAGCCCTCGAATAAATCGACGGAAACGCGCATCCATGCACAAGCGCTTGCAAGAAAAATATCTTCCATATACTTGAGCGTAGAGCTGTGCATCTCTACACTCAGATAAAGATAGAGAGAAAACGATGTATGATGGTAATTGAGACGTAGAAATTGCAAAAATTTGGAGGAAGCACAGAACGTCGAGATTATCTAGAGTAGAATTCTGTTAATGAGACAGAGAACTTTCTGACGTAGATTTTATATTACCTTTTGTTCTTGGCACAAGCATCCCGGGTAAAAATGAGTCATATATAGTGGGTAAATATGAGTTATATTATATATAGTTACACATAACTGGATGTACAAATCATGTACAGTTATATATAACTATATATGGTTATATATAATTATATATGGTTATATATAATTATATATGGTTATATATAATTATATATGGTTATATATAATTATATATGGTTATATATAATTCTATATGGTTATATATGGTTATATATAATTATATATGGTTATATATGATTAGAGGAGAGTGGGGCAAGGTGGACTGGAGGCTATATATTATGTTGCAATTGGCGGCACCTGTCGAAAACGATTAAGAACATCATTATATACGCTCAGAAGGTTACAAAAATTGTGTTTAGATCAATTCGAAATTTTTCCTTGTTTGCGTGAGTGTAATGTCAGCTTTTTGCACGCTTTTATGAGATTTGCTGTTTGCTTGGACATAAATAGAAATGTTCCAGGTAAGTTTAGGTGAAAACTTTTAGTAGTATCATAAAGAGCAGCTAAAAACTTTCAAAAAATCACCTTTGTTATAATTTTTATACGAAATATAGACTACTTGTTTTGTACAATATTTAAAAAAGTCAATGTGAGGCAAAGTGGAATAAAGTAAAGTGGTCTGCCTCGCAAATAATGTTAAAAAATCTGCACTTTCGTAATTAAATATTGGTGATCGAGAGCGGACTTTTTATACTCGCGCATCTTGATGTGCGTTCTTAAATTGATTTCTTAGTTCTAACTATGTTAAATATAGCATCAAGTGCGCGGTAGCGCCACGAAGGCGAGTTTGAGAAGCAGACGAAGCCGCAGCGCCGTCGTTACTATTTACTTCTATATTGGTGTTCGGATTTTTCTTTGTACGATAACAAGTACTTATTACTATTATTACCAAGTTATTTCGACTTAATAGCATGTTTTCGTGCTAAACTATGATTTCCAACAAAAATATTAGCCAAAAAGTTATTTTATGTCATAATAAACGAGTATGTAATTCTCAAATGCTGAAAGTATATCAACTTTCTTTCTCCAGCCCGAAAAGTAAAAGGACCGTGAAGTTAGCCGCAACAAATATATAAGTGAAAGGACCGTTAAGTTGGCCGCACATACGGCTGGGTATTGCCAACGAATATAGACCTATATAGAAGAACGATTCTTATGGAGCGGTTGGTTCTCAAAAGCGGTAGTTGAATAGTCTCCGCGAGAAGGCGCCAGCCGTTATTTTCCTATGGTGCTGTCTCTCTCGCACCTGCGCGCCGTTCCGGTTTTAAATTTTCTAGAGCTTACGGGCGGACTTTATTCTTGCGCTTCAATTAAGATATTAATAAAAATGTTAAGATTTGATAAATTTAAAAGCATATATAAATTTTTATGTATTTAAATGACTTGGGTACAAATTAACTGAAAGTAATAATAAATTAGTATTACAGTTTCGATAAATCTAAGATAATAATAAATAAATAAATAAATAAAAATCATTTTTATATCATATTTAATTTTGATATTGCCTTTTGTTATTAAATAATTTTTTTTTTCATAATTTTAAGAAGAATATAGGTATTTACTTGATTTAAAAATGATTAATTAACAGTTGTCTGAATAATTCACGAATTATACAAAATTTTCCTTATATTCTTCAAATTAACTTTTTGATGTGCTTAATGTATGGTATAAGAATTTGTTATTTAATTAAAATTGAAGAAAATGATTTTTTCTCTTAAAGAAGTTTGTTATATAAGCCATGTCTTGAGCACATAATTATAGGTTATCTACATTAAGTATCTTTATTTTTAATTCGAAATAATAAACAAATATATCTATTTAAAAGAAATCATGTATACTTTCAAATTGTACAATATATTCTATATATTTGCAGTACCCAGATTAAAATGGTAATATTCTTCAAGGTCATTATACTAATATCTTGCGACAGAACAATCAGTGGTTTCATGTTAGTGATATATATGTTACAAAAAAGCCTTGGCCGAAAGGTGCTAAAAATGCTTATATTTTATTATTAGAACAAATATGAAACACTCGAAAAAATTTACTAAAAAGGACTGAAAAATTGAACAATAATATCATTTGCAACATGAATCCATATCAAGATCTTCGTTGAAACCGTTTTATTCTAAACAAGCATGTCAAAATGTTAAAAAATGTATTTCTGATTTTTCATCAAATCACACCGCCATTTTGAAATTTTCTAACGGAAATTTCAAAATTCTGACTTCAGAATCGGAAAGAGCGGACAATTTTACTTCAGAAAAGTGCTATTGGTTATTATTATTTTTTTTTCGACAATTTTCTAGGCAAAAAACCAATCGACTATAAAATGGCCGCTTGGGAAAAAATGGGTTAAGCGTCCGAATTAGTTAGCTCCGAGAGCGATCTCGTGCAGTCGAGCACGTGTTTTTCGTGAATAGAAATTGGGTAGAGTACGAGCTCTATTATTTAAGATAGCTCAGCTTAAAATTATATACGTACCTACGGGACCGTTTAATTGTAAAGTTACCAGTAAAGTTACAAATAATTTAATAAACTCATTTTCCTGTGCCTTGGGGACACTGCTGAGCAGGCGGGTAATTTCCTTTTAAATCAGTGCCTGGCGCCCTTTTAAATGTAGTCTTCTACCGCAGTACTACTGTTTACCTACTTATCATTCTATATTTTGCATTACTCGCGGGATTTTTGCGTCTTTCCCACAGGCGGCAAATCGCAAGATATAAGCTCTATCTCCCTCTTTATTTTAACAATATGTTTATTTTCTGCACCTATTTATTTTCGAACCGAAAAGTTATCTTGTTGCAGTTTACATATCATAGTATTTAAAAATATTAATCTGGTGTAAAGTTATTAACAATTGAAAATTACGAAAGAAAATGTATGAAAAATCAACGTATTATAAACAGTTAAACTTACTAAAATAATCATGTATTTTCCGTCATCATTTTTAATTATTAATAACTTTACACCAGATTAATATTTTTAAATGAAACAAAGATTAAAATAAAGCTCTTTTTCATACATTGATTATCATTCAGGCCATTTTTTCTAGTGTTAATGCATGCTTAGTTATCAACACAAGAAGAGATACCTTTCTTTAACTAAAATAACATATATTCTAAATAGAATAGCTCATATATCGAATATAAGGGCCCATTGGCACAAACTACAGATCCTAGGCTTCATTTCTAGGTACCAGAAAAGATCTCCCAAAGCCTCATCAACTATCGTTTCCCAAAGTTATGACACTCTCCTTGTTAGTGGATACACGCTACAATACTTAGATACGGACATTTTATTCTATTTTGACCGACTTTTCCCCGCTCTTACAAAAGACAAATATATATGAGCATAATTTGACCTCAGAATCATAATCAGCGCCTCCGAAAACCTATATACACTACTTGTTTTCAGGTATCAAAGCTTTTAGAATAAGTGCTAACTGAAAATTGTATTAAAATTCTTGGCCCGCGAAATAGTAACCTTTTCCAAGCGGACGTCGAGTTGGTATATTTTCCAACTGGACGCCAAGTTGGTACCTTTTCAAACTGGACACCAAGTTCGTACCTTATCCAACCGGATGCCGAGTTGGTACCATTTTCAACTGGACGCCGAGTTGATATCTATTTACACGGAGTCGACAATAATATGTAGTAATATATGTAAAAGAAAACCGCCTTTGCAAGAATCTTCGCAGAATTATATTGGATTTAAAAAAGTTTTTGATATTTTATAACATTTTTAGGCGCGTCTCGGTGTGCGACGAGATAGGGGTGAAATGAAAAATTTGGAAAAAATGACACGCTTACAGCGTTATTTTGTAACGATAGATAGATGTAGATGGATGTATCTATCCATTACTAAAAAACATGATAAAATCGTAAAATTTGTATTACATATTTTTTATATTTAAAGTTTTACAAACATTTTGTGTCTCGATGGATATTAAAACTCTTAGTTTTACCAAAAGTATAGCCAATTGAGTGAAACAATTTATATTTGTAACATACCTAATCAAACCTACTCAAAACGCGTTTCTCTTAAAAATTTATGTTTCTCAAAAAGTCCTTGTACAGCCCATGGATATTTATTAAAAACTTGCTGGAAATATAATCAAAGTATTTCGAAAGAAATTTATATATTTATTATGAGGTATTCTGATGTTATAGTATATTACACAAATACACAAAAATATGATGTGCACACGGGCGAGAGTGACTTTTTGACCTCGTGTGTTTGCAGTACTCGTCTCCGGTTCGATGTGTGCACTCGCTTTCATAAACCGAATTTAGGCCAGTTTTATTCTCATTTATATTGACGGAACGAGCGGGCATAAAGTATTGAGGGCGAAAAATAAATGAAAATCCTGTGTTACAAAATAGTACATTATGCAAAAGGAGAATAAAGACTAAGATTATTCCCAAGAGGTGGAATTGCTGCCCGAGCGCAGCGAGGAAATAATCGACTTTTATCCCGTGTTGCATACAGAACTTTATTTCTGACTGAACTTTGTGCACGTAACTAGGAAAAATAGTACACGATACGAGTGCGCAAAGTAGGTGATTCCCGCGCGAGCGGAGTTTGACAAAAGCGAGTGTAGAAACACCTACGTAGCGCACGGGTAATGTACTATTTCTTAACACGTGCACATAATAGGCCCTTTTTCATGCATCTAAAGCGAATGGCAAGTTGCCCATTTGAGCGTGTTTGACAACTGTGGAGTAATGAATTCATTACTGTCGTAGGGGAGTAACATCCATTACTCACCTGCAAACAGTAGAGTGATGGATCCATTACTCAACTGTCTATAGGTAAGTAATAGATTCATTACTCCACAGGTTCAAAACTTTTCAAAAAATTTTGTAAATTGTTAAAATTATTAAAATATTGCAAAAATTTGAAAAATGTGGAAAAATTTTTAAAAAATTTTTAAATCTTGGAAAATTTTGAAAATTATTAAATAATTTGAAACACTTTGAAAATTTTGGAAAATTTTTGGAAAATTTTGGTAAAATTAGAAATTTGTAAGTTTTGGAAAGTGTTGAAATTTTGAGAAGATCTAGTATATTGTATTCTAGTAAGTGAATGGCGCACGACTCAAAATGTTTTTTTTTGGTTTGTTAGAGATAATATCAGCGATCCGGTGAAAGTGCATTTGAAAGAGCATAAAATTACCTATCTTTTACCACCCAAAATTTCGGATAAGGTGTTTCCTTTTCTTTTACATGGAAACGTTATCTTTTGTTTAATCGATGATTTCTCTGAAATATGATGGAAAGTATTTAAAAAAAATTGAGGTAATTAGGACAATGGAAAAGATTATTCTGTATATATATATATATATATATATGACGTTCCACGACAACCGGAACACTGCCCTACCCAAAATTCCTTTCGACCTAAAAATTTTTAAAAATATGGAAAATGTAGCATTTTTTATGTACTTTCGATTAGCGTGTGGCTATTTTTAAAATTTTGTTTTTAGACGGTGCTGCACGTTCCCTAACCATAAAGAAATACTACTTTACGCAATGATCAAGCTGTTAGAAATCATAGGAGTTCCGAAAACTTCCAAGCAACGACTATTTTTATGTATTTTGAGCTGCTGAACACGAATCCGACCCTCTTTTTTAGCGATACCTCAAGCGTCGGACCTAACCTCAAGAAACACCCCAAAATTGCTGTTTCACGCGGTTGAGAGGTAGGTCCTGTGATCTATGTGAGGAAAATTATTGATAGAGCGTATTTTTATGTATCTTGAGCTGCTGAACACGAATCCGACCCTCTTTTTTACCGATGCTTGCTAAATACTTTTTTGGTGCTTCTCTACCATATCTATTAAGCGTATACTGATTCATGGATTTGTGCACTGACCGTAATTCCAAAGAAATAAATGGATTAAACGGATTCATTCCTTTTGGAAAATGATTTAAATACCTGTGATTTTGGTATTTAAATCATTAATGGATAAAATCAATATGGATTTTGATCTGAATGTGTAATAAATTTATTGACGTAATTAACCTGATTACGTGAATCGTTTAGCGGATTCAATATGGCGCTTATAATGACTGAATATTATTTAATTTAAGTAATCAAAACAAGGATCACGCAGTAATTAAACTTATCTTAGAAACCATTAGTTGGGATATTCTATTAATTTACTCTCGTTATTTCGACATTTTCTAATGTTTTTTCGTACTATATCCATTTATAACTTAATATTACTCAATTCTAATCGCTTCTGGTGTGGAAAAATACGCTCTGTCAATAATTTTCCTCAAGCAGATCACAGGACCTACCTCTCAACCGCGTGAAACAGCAATTTTGGGGTGTTTTTTGAGGTTAGGGACGAACACTTGAGGTATCGGTAAAAAAGAGGGTCGGATTCGTATTCAGCAGCTCAAAATACATAAAAATAGTCGTTGCTTGTAATTTTTCGGAACTCTTGTGATTTCTAATAGCTTCATTGCGTAAAGTAGTATTTCATTAAGGTTAGGGAACGTGCAGCTCCGTCTGAAAACGAAATTTTATAAATAGCCACGCGCTAATCGAAAGTACATAAAAAATGCTAAATTTTTCCATATTTTTAAAAACTTTTAGGTCGAAAGGAATTTTGATTATTTATTTATATCGACAGATTTAGAAACAATAGATTTGTCATTTTTATTTTTCACCCAAGTATTAAATAGAATAAATAATTTCATATTGGAACATTATTTAAAGTTTGAGGAAGCTAAGTATCATTGAATTAGCAGCGGTTTTTTTTATTAGTCTTTTTCGTAGATACAATCAATTATTTAAAAAATATTAAAAACAATTTTTCAAAAAGTCGATTTAATCTCCATGAAAAAATAATAAAAAGAATTTGAAAAAAATGCTCCGCTCTTTTTGTAACACGTGTAAAATGGAGTCGAATAAACATCGAAAAAATATTTTTGGTTTATTATGCTACCTAGAATCATGTGAGGAACAAAGTTCCTTTAATAAATATGATACTGAAAATAATGATTTATTGTGACGCGAAGGATCAAGATTCTAAGGTATTACAACGGTTAAATTTAAGATATTATTGCGTATTGATAGCATACAAATTTTCAGAATGATTGCTTTTAAACATAAAATATTCTCTAGACTCGTAAAAATGTCTGTTTTGGGTTTAACTCAGTCCTGTCCCCTTAACAGTTTAAATAATATTAACTTTTGTTCATTTAGAAATGAAAATCATTCTTGTATTTTTAAAATAGGTTTTGTCAAATAGGTTTGCGCAAGGGACTTTTTAAAAAACACTTATTCTTATCATAAAAATATAAATTTTCTGTAAAAGAACTGTATTTATTTTTTCATTATAAACTAGCAACTTAAAAAATAAATAATTTTTAATACATATGTTAAAGGCTTTTGCATTATGCGTTGATGTAAATGCATTGTATTCTGGTTATAAAAGAGTTTGACAATATTGACAACTCTCCATTGATTTTCGAGGTATTCGCAAAGCAAATCAAAATTAAACAACTGTATATATAAAGCATGATACATAGTTTATATTACAAAAAAATAACTCAATTAGAGGTTTAATTTTGGATTTAATTTCTCTTTTATTCGTGTTTTGCAATCAAGGTTCTATTTCTGTACAAGTACCTAATCAAAAAATTAGTTGATAAAAAGAGTTTATTATTTTTGCCAGTTACAGTTTACAACATCCAGCCCCCTAAATCTTCTTATATTACGACAATAACCAAAAATATTATGAAACATCTTACGTGTATACATAAGTACACATATTTCTTTTTCTTTCAGAATATAATAACAGGAAGATTGGAAGTCAGAAAGAGCAAAAATTTCACAGTACTAAGAGAAAGATAAAGCATAAAGAAGAGCCTCGCCAGCGAGAGCAAAAGGACGGCATGGTCGAGAAAGAGGATGGGAAGAGGAGTATCGATTTCTCGTCGTGATCCAATCAACGTGGGCGCCGTCTCTGACGCTTTTGCCCGTGCGCAGCGGACCGTTTCCGGCCGCTGTGGTGTGGTCAGTAGATATAGGACTGGTTAGCTCATGGAATTGGGCACTTGAGAATCGCCACCACCACTACTGACAGCCGCTCGACCTGGTGCTTCCTCAATGGCACGTCTGGGGCCATTTATATTACTATCGACTTTCCGGTTACGCTGATCAAGCCAGATAGAAACATTACTTTTGGGCTTGAATTTTTATTTTACAGGAAGAGTAACGATTTTCATAAATAGTCCAGGAGCTAGACAGGGTTTCGACGCAGATCGAGTGTACAGTTAAAACAAGGTCTACATATACCTTACTTTAATACACGTATGATTTTGACCTCATATATGGGTGATTTTCAGTAAACTGTCAAATTTCATGTCCGATGTATTTATCAGCATTAATGAACCTGTGTATATAAATCTCGCAATGAAATATGTTTAATATTTTACATATCTACTATATTAAATACTAAGTTGAGCAAAAAAAGTTTGTATGCCTTAGTAAATTAATCAAATATGACTAAAATGTCATCTCTGTGGAATGTCCCTTCCGTAAATTTAGAAATAAAGTGTCAGTTTTATGGATGTATAAGTAAATAATAATTATTATAATCAGTATATTTTCAAACGATGGGTATATAAGTACAATATAAATGTTGAACGACATTCTAATATATCAGAATATAAATTTTATTCACATTACTATTTTGTCTTTCTATTTTTAACAATTAAATTTTAAATTTTGATATACAGCGCCACCTAACATCGTCATTTCAAATTAGGGACATATGAATAGAAAATCAGAAAAGGTCAGACGCAGACAGTTGAACCATTTTTGGGATTGAGACCATTCTTTATGAGAATAAGGAAGGTACGAATTTTTCAGTCATTTCCGTCGTAAATCAAATATGCGGTTAGTTCAAAACTTTACAATTTGAAAAGTATTTCTTATATTTGATCTTACTATATTAAAAGTAAATATGAGCGGAAAAATGATGACATAATCAGGTTGACATAATAAATCCCATAACGATTTAATTTAAAAGCTAAAAGTTTCCTTATCATAATTACGTACTTTATCAATGTTGTTTTGCAACGTAATAGAATAATATACCATTTTAAATAAAATTAAAATTTGAGAAATTTTGGACCCTAAATTTGACAGTTCACTGAAAACCACCCATATTTGAATTTCAAGGGGGATTTATCCTAAATAGAAAGAAATTTTTTTAATATTGTTTCTTCATAGAGGAAGCTTTGTGACGGTAAAAAAAATTATGCTAAAATCATCATAGAAACGTGTTTTTAGACATTGAGAATCAAAATACACTATTTTTAGAAAATGTATGTATGGATGTGCGTGTGTGTGTAAGTGTGTGTAAGCGTGTGTGAGTGTGTGCGTGTGTATGTATATGTGCGTGTGCGTATGTGTATGTGTGTGTATATGTGTAATATTCCATGGCTGATATTTTCTTGACGCACGAAGGCGGCTGACAAATAATATTTTTGATCGGTCGCTGCTTTTTCAATTTTTAGCAATTTTTCTATTTTCGGGTTTTAGTTTTTTAGATTTTTTTATAGATTAAAATTAATATAATTAATTCAATTTTTCCGACTCGAATTTTTCAACAAGGTAATATAATAAATCCCTTCTTTTGTTATACTCGAAAACGTAATTTTCTTTTAAACGGTCATATCTCGAAAATATATCATATAAATTTATTGAAAAATTTTCTGATTATTAATAACAACGAGTGGAATAGTCAATAAAAGTTTTTAGTCTTAATACTTTTCTGCTTCCGAGAAAAAATCATTTTGTAAGAAAGATCGGTTTTCTATACCTTACAATAAGTTAAGTAAAACGGTACCATTCTTTTTGAAAATTTCCAGAAATGTAGCTCTTAACTATCTGTTGGCTGAGTTATTTGCCCAGATCATGAGGAGTTTTATTTTTCAAGATATTTGAGGTTATATTTTTTTTAATTTTTTGATTGCTTATTTTTTGGGTATTACACGATAATTTTTTACCAATAAAAGCTAATTATTTACTTTTTTTATGAATGTTTAAAATCAATAAGAATTTTTAAGATCTATCGATACGTTTCTGTTTTATATCTATTATTCATTTTTATGATTTTTCATTTAACAAATGTTTGCTCCCTTATTTCTTGGGTATTACGCGGTAATTTTTGACTAATGAAAATTAATTTTATTCCTGTTTTTATAAACATTTGAAATCAAGAACAATTTTTAAGATTTGTCGATTCGTTTTTGTTTTGTAACGTTTTTCTCATTTTTATAATGATCATTTTTTCCAAAAAGTTTTGATAGTGTTTTCTTCAGTATCACGCGGTTATGTTAGACCAATCAAAGATAATTTTTTTTACGAAGATACGAAATCAAGAAAAACTTTTAAGATTTATTCATTCATTTTCTTTTTATAGCGTTTTTCCATTTTTATGATATTTTTGTATGAAGGTGGGGCTACACTGATTTAGAATAAAAAATTGAAAAAAAAATCTATGACACTTTTTGAAGCCCTACATTTGTATAAAGAACCTTTTAGGATCTAATAGAATAAAAAAAATTATAATCAACAAAGTTATAACCATTCAAAGAAAATAATTAACATTACTTCTTATGTAGAACTGAATATTTAAATGCATTTTTCTCAAAACTTATTTTTCTAACTTCAAAAAGTTGCTCGCGCATTCAGAATCGATGAATTTAGCTGTAACTTGCAGAAAATATTCCTATAAGGATTATTTAAATAAGTTAGTATTTTTTTCAAGTAGTGCATACATAAAATGTTTGTCGATTAAATATGTATACACAAACATGGTATTTTTTGTCATATATTTATTTAAAAACGAAGATATATTTTTTCAAGATATTTATGATAAAAAATTAGAATATAAAATACTAACTTTTGTTTGGTGTGGGTTCTAAAGTAAGTGATAATTTATTAGGTTAATATTGTCAAACTTAAATACGCAAGAATATTTTTTTAATTAACCTGTGTTTTAACTGCAGAAAAAAGCGAATTTCATTCAATGAATTAGGATTAGAAAAGTGAAAATTACTCAAAATTGGTATATATTCTTCTTTTCTAGTTACTAATAATATATTAAAATTTTGGAATAAAATTCCGAATGTACAATGGCTTTGAAAACGTTTTTCAAAAACTCAAATAAAATTACATAATTACAAAGAAAAGATTAGGGTACTTCTCCGTATTAGTGTGCCATGAAGCAATGTTTTGAATTTAACAATTGATTGCTGAACGTATATAGCTTTAATCTTTGCTATTGAAGTTTACATAGGTACTCTAACGTTCCGCGTTTAAGATAGAATTTGTTTTAATTGAATATATTAAGCATTCATACAGATATATTAGAAATAAAAAAAAAGGTTTTGGTCCATATTAGTGTGCTTCTTCAATAGGCTATAACGTATTACTGTGCCCAATCTGCCCGTATTAGTGTGCGTGTTCACAATTCTGTGCCCCCGATTAGTGTGCCTGCTCAAAAACTGTGCCCCCGATTAGAGCTCATGAAATCTCATTTTAATTATTTCTATAATTACTGCTAAATATTAATACTAATGGAATCTATTTTTTGTTTAAGTATAAGATAACTTAAAATAAGCTTAATTAAATAATTTTATTATTATTATTTTTTATTTATTCATTATTTTGAAATATTATAATAAATAATTGTAATTAGACAGTTTTTAATTAATAATTAATAAATATAAATAAAGTTTCAAAATATTTGAAATTAATAAATGTGATAGACACAGAGATATTATGAACAAAACTAAGTATTTGACACAGAATTCATAATCTATAAATTATCTAAATTCATGCAAACTGATACAATGATAATGATTTATTATGCACTATTCCATAACAACAGCTTTGGAAAAAATAAAGCTTGCGAAAACTTCTTCTCCCTTAGAATTCTACAAGCAGAAGTGAGGTTATTCCGTCTATCATGAGGGGGCGCATAAATACGGACAAACTTCGAAAATCTCGCGGTATTACTGGATTCATTAATAAATTAATAAATTGAATCTAAAATGTTCATTTCACATTTTTTAATATTAAATTGAATTATTTTATGATACAATAAATATTTTGTTTGTCATAAATCACGTCCGAATAATTAAATTAAGTTTTGAAAAGTCAAGCAATCCTTAGCATTTTAGACAAGGAAACAAAGTAAAACCACCAACTCATGATTCATATGTTTTTTTTTTTTTTTTTTATTTTAGCCTACCCAAGTCCTCTTTCGAGTCTTATACGGCTCTTCCCACTGCCCAATACCATACGATGGTACTGGCCAGTGAGGTCCATTTCCCTATAGTTGCGGTGCATGTGCCCCACACCGAAATGTAGCGCGCATGCATCTCAACTGGACCTACAGTTTTTACAGTGGAATCCGAACCACTGGAGCTTTGATGTTATTAGACACATATGTAAACAAAGTGGTGTCCCGATGTCAGAAAAGCCGAGAGTCGGGTTTGAACCCAGGACCTCTGGATTTCGAGCCCAACACTCTGCCTACTGAGCCATCGCCGCCCTTAATTTTTAAAGATTAAAAATTTCTTGCTGAGAAATTAAGGCTTATGCAAATAAAACTCTTTTTCTTCCTAATATCTGGAACACATAAATGATTTTATTCATTATATTAATTAATTCATATTTATATTACTAAATATAATATATGATTTCTGAAAATCAAAATGGCGGACAAAAAATAGAAAAAAGAGAACTTGGTAATACAAGAAAACCGAGGTATAATAGTATATTATGACACTGTTGTGGGAGATGGTTTTCTACCTTGCTCGAGGGTTTTCGCACGAGCGAAGCGAGTGAGAAAATCGAGCAAGGTAGAAAAACACCTCCCACAACAGTCTCATTTTTTTTTTTTTTAAATGGCATTTCGAACTCGAAAGTTCATCGCCTCATCTACGCAAGCCTTCCACGTTTCCCTATTTTGTGCCAACCCCATCCATTTCGCGCCTTCCCGCCCAATTTCAGTTATGTCTGATTTTACGTTATCCTCCCATCTGCGTCTAGGTCTACCAAGAGGTCGCGTTGCTTTCGGTTTGCCTTTCATTATGCGCGCTGCTGTACGATCATCGCCCATTCTTGCCACGTGCCCTGCCCATCTTAGTCTCCGTGATTTTATTATTCTGTTAATATTTGGTGACGCGTACAAATTATGTAGCTCGTCATTGTGCAGTTTCCTCCACTCCCCAGTTTCCTCATCTTTCTTTGGCCCGTATATTTTCCGCAGAACCTTATTTTCAAATACCCTAAAACGATTTTCTTCCGCTTTAGTGAGCGCCCAGGTTTCGCACCCATACAAGATTACCGGCATTATTATAGTCCTATATATCCTTATTTTGACATTTTTCGACAGTAGCTTTGACTTAAGTAATCTGTTCACAGCGTAGAAGCAGGCATTACCCGAATGAAGTCTCTTATTAATCTCGGCTTTAATTTCGTTTCGATCATTTATAGTTGTACCTAAATATCTGAATTCGCTAACCTTTTCAAAAGTGAAATTTCCGACTCTGAGATCCCCCTCTGCTTCGCGAATGCCCAGTTTCTCCATGATCATATATTTCGTTTTCGATTCGCTCACTTCTAACCCCGTGTTTTTAGCCGCATTTATAAGGATTTCCGCATTTCTGGCCACCGTTTCACCATTATCTCCCACTATATCCAAGTCATCCGCATAGCCTAAAATTTGCGTTGTTCCGTTGAGTGTTGCGCCTAGCTCGCTAGCCTGCATTTTTCTAACAACATGCTCTAGCGTCAGGTTAAAGAGTACCGTTGAAAGCCCATCACCTTGCTTCAAACCGTCGCGTATCATGAACGATTCGGATACATTACCGCCTACTCGGACCTTTCCAGTGCTTCCGTTGAGACATATTTGAATTAATTTTACGAGTTTTTTTGGTACGCCAAGGAGCACTAGGATTTCATACATTTTGCTTCGTTTGACAGAGTCGTACGCTTTCTTAAAGTCCACAAATAGCTGGTGTATAGTTTCGCAATATTCCCACTTTTTCTCTAATAATTGTCTTATGGTAAACATTTGATCGCTCGTTGACCTGTTGCGCCGGAATCCACACTGATAATCTCCTATTATATCTTCCGCGAATGGTGTGAGTCTGGCCTGTATTACGTTTGACAGAACTTTGTAGCAGGTAGCTAAAAGTGAGATTCCCCGGTAGTTATTGCAGTCTGTTTTATCTCCCGTTTTAAAGATCGGTATGATGATGGATTCTTTCCAATTTTCTGGTATTGTTTCATTTCTCCAAATAGCACATACTAGATAAAAAATTTTAGATGTAAGCGCGGTGCCTCCATATTTAAGTAGTTCAGCTGGTATAGAATCGTTTCCTGCGGCCTTATTGTTTTTTAGCTTTTTGATCGCGGCCTCTACTTCTTTGTAGGTCGTTTCGTCCATATGGAGTTCAGCAGTGTGGATTTCGTCTCCCATTTCCTCGGAGTTTTCATGCACGTTTAATAACTTATCGAAATAATCTTTCCATAATTTCAATAGTTCATTTTCGCTTGTCACGAGGTTCCCGTCCTTATCTTTCATTAACTGCGATCTACTCTGAAAACCCTTCCTAATAGCGTTTATTCCTTTGTACATCTCGCGCGGGTTATTTTCCCTACTATTAGTTTCTATTTTTCTAATTTCATTTTTCTGATACTCGCGCTTCTTGTTTCTGTAAATCACACGTACTTGCTTTCTTATTTCATGGTATTCTTCTACGGTCCTACCGCTTTCATTGTGTACACTATCTAATTTAGCCTTCTTGCGCCTTTCAAACCAGAGTTCGCACTCTTCGTCAAACCATGGTTTGCTCTTCGGCCTTTTTTTCTTACCCAGTACTTTGTTCGCGGCCCCTTTTATAGTTTTTTCGATAGCCCCCCACAACCTGTTCGGATCGTCATCTACTTCCGTCTGTTCATCCGTTTCCTCGAGCGCCTGAAATCGGTTGCTAACTTCTACTTGGTACTTGATTCGCTCTATCCCGCTTCGTAGTTTTCCAATATCAAAGGTTTCTACTTTGTTCGCTCGCTTACTATTTTGACCGGCTACTAATCTGGCTCTTAATTTGGCCACTACTAGATAATGATCTGAGTCGCAATCCGCCCCCCTATAGGTCCTTACGTCGAGTACATTCGTGTGGCGCCTCTTATCAATAAGAAAATGATCGATTTGATTGTGCGTGGCCCCATCCGGCGATGTCCACGTTGCCTTGTGTATATCCTTGTGCTTGAAGCACGTGGTCTTGACTATAAGATCTTTTGCGGCTGCGAAATTTATGACCATAATACCGTTATCATTGCTGGTTTCGTGCAGACTTTCTTTGCCTATGGTCGGCCTAAACATTTCCTCTCTCCCTATTTTAGCATTGAAATCCCCCACTACTATTTTGGTGTCATAAGACGCGAATTGGTCGATTAATTGCTCTAAAGTTTCATAATAAAGATTTTTGACTTCTTCCTCTTTGTCCTCCGTGGGACAGTGGACGTTAATAACCACGTAATTATACCACGCTCCTTCGATGATGATATACGAGAGTCGGTCATTCACGAAATTGCAACTTTTAACGGAATGTATGATGCTTTTGTTAACAAGAAATCCGGTGCCTAGAGAATGCCCGCTCGCGCCCCCATATAAAAAGGTGAAGTTACCGGATCCTAGCATCGCGTTATCTTTCCATCGGGTTTCTTGTATTGCTACCAAATCTAAATTGTACCTCTCAGTTTCATTTATGATTTCCCGGAACGCGCCTGCTCTGTGTAGACTGCGTACATTCCAGGTTCCCACCCTTAAGTTTCTTTTCGTTTTGGTTTGGTTTTGTTTTCTTTGAGCCATGATAGTAAGTTAAACCCGTGCGTTTTGGATCCTGTTCCGATCGCAGGTGAGTCCATCCGTCTAGGGGTGATAACCCTCATACCTCCCTAGAACTAAGTATGAGAGCTTTCTGACTTTGGCGAGGACATAGTCAACTCGTCGTCAGACACACTCGGTTTCATTCTCATATCCTAACGCCCCCCTGCAAGGCAGCGCGCCTTCGCTGGCTTCGTTGCCATGTAAGACCAGGTGGCGAATCATTCTACACATCCCCTCTCAGGGCACTTGTCATCGCTCCCGCATCCTCCACGACAGCAGGATTTTTGGCCCATTTTTTGTTTGAAATGTGTGGTAAAAGAGATAGAGTACAGAGTAAGGTAGAAGAAGAAAGTAAGATAGGAGATTTTGTATAGTGTTTGTAGTTGTTGCGGTGCTTGCGTAGTGTTTCTAGATGAATGCGTTCGCCAGTGCGGGCTCATCACACCCACGCCTGGGCCTATCAGCTGTCCGCGACTGCTTATTCGCTTTATTCGCAGCTAACCTCTTTCTCAGGGGTCGTTCCTCTATCCGCAACCTGAGGACGCGCTGTGTAGTGGTGATAGGCACCCACCCGTCCGCTCTGGACAACTACGCCCAGGACCCGCTTAGGGTAACGGCGTTGCAACAGTTATCTTTTATCATAAAATTGAAAAATTTAAAAGTTACAGACGTTTAAAGTTTCCAAATTTTCGATATGTATAAATTTGAAATGGCTGTAATTACGTAAATTTTCGTTAAATTCTAAAAGTAAAAAACACGACCTAATTATTTTAGCATAAACTATTTGAACATGGAATTAAAAAAAATCATGCAACAACCGAATTGTTAATTACATTTTTTATGTATATAAAGAACGCATTCTACTAAAAAAAATAATTCTTTTCTTTCAATTTTGTGATTTTGTTCGGGTTTATGAACAACGATTTTATTCATTAATTTATTACAAAAATATAAATGTGGAAAAACGTTATAAGAAAAAATGAATCGATGAATCTTAAAAATTCTCTTTGATTTTATACCTTCATAAAAAAAATGAGCTTTGAGAGACGAAAATGACCGCGTAATACCCAAGAAAAAAAGCGATACAAAATTTATTAAATACAGAAATATCATAAAAATGACAAAATATTATAAACCAATAACGAATCTATCAATTTCAAAAAAATCTTTTTCATTTAAAATCTTTATAAAAAACAGAAGAAATGAACTTTGATTGGTACGAGTAACAAATAACAAATCGTAACAAATACTACGTAATTCCCAAGAAATAAGCGATCAAAAATTTGTTGAAAATAGAAATATCATAAAAATGACAAATTGGTGTAAAAAAAACGAATCGATGAATCTTAAAAATTCATTTTTATTTAAAATCTTCATAAATAAACGAAGAAAATGATCGTAAATTGGTCAATAATAACCGTGTAATAACCAAGAAATATGTATTCCAAATTTTTATTGTAAACACATGTTACCTCAAATATCTCGAAAAATAAGAGTCCGCATGATCTGGACAAAGAACTCAGGAAAGAGATAGCAAAAGCAAATAAAATGAGCCCCGAAACATGAAGGAGATTTGGGGGTTTTACAATAACACAAAGAACGTAATGAAACTCACATATATCACTGTTTAGAGAATCAAGAATTGTTATTAAATGTTAATTCTTATGTCTATATCCGTATTCTTTTAGCGTGCAAAGACCCTATCTATCTGATTCATCAACATCAAGTCAAAATCTTTGAAGATAGCGACTTGATATTTGGATGGTATACCGGGACTCTCCAAGCTCTCCTGTCGGAGAAGGCAATAGTTTCCTGATATATTATAAAGTTATTCTTATAGCATATATGAAAGTAATTACTTAAGAAATAACACAACATTCTTTTTGACATATGTTATTGCTTTAATAATTACTAAAGTAATTACTATTATAAGTTCATTCATACGTCAGTATTTAGTAATTACTAAAGTGAATATTGACATTTTTCAAGTATATAGAAAAAAGTAATTACTAAATATTTGCTTAAGAATGAACTAAAAGAAAGAAATTACTTTAGTAATTACTAAAGCTATAACTACATAATGTATTGTATTGTAAGGGAAACCACCGCCCTCTCCGCGAGGAGATCTCTCTCCCTCTCTCACACACACACATACACACACTCACATACACACACACACGCAAACATACATACATACACCCACTCAGATATTTTCTAAAATTAGTATATTTTGATTACAAATATTCCGAAACGTATTTCTAAAAAATTTTTTTTTACTATTTCAAAGCTTCCTCTTTAAGGAAGCAAAAAAATTATAACATAATATTTTAGTAATTTATAAATAGTACGTATCAATGTACAATTAATGTGTAACTACTATATATTAAACTTAGAATACATAAATTCAACTGTCCTAAAGACAGCAACAGCCATTTTAAAAATAATTATTTAAATAATAAAATTATCCAACTTAAGAGGGCATGCCTGGGTTAAATCCAAAAAGAGACTTTTCTACGAATCCAGAAAACTTTTTATGTTTAAAAGCAATCATTCTGAAAGTTTGTATGCTATCAATACTTAATTATATCTTAAATTTTACCGTTGTAAATCCTCAAAATATTGATCCTATACATCACGATAAATCATTATTTTCAGTACCATATTTATAAAAGGAACTTTGTTCCTCATACGATTCTAGGTAACATAATGAACGAATATGTTTCTTTCGGCGGTTATTCGACTCCTTTTTACCTTGTATTACAAAAAGAGTGGAGCACTTTTTCGTTAAAATTTATTTTATTATTTTATTTTGGAGATCCAATCGATTTTTTTTTAGTTTTGTATAGTTTTTAAAAAATCTATTGGTTTTACAAAAAAAAATAAAAAATTCTTCCAAATAAGTGCTTTGCTCTTTTGATAACGCATGCCAAAAGCAGTCGAATAACCGTGGAAAAAAAATTTTCGTTCATCATGTCACCTAGAATCGTGTGAGATACAAGGTTCCTTTAATAAATATAGTATTGAAAATAATGATTTATCGTGACGTGTAGGATCAAGATTTTGAGGTTTTACAACGGTAAAATTTAAGATATTATTGTGTATTGATAGCATAACATTTTTCAGAATGATTGGTTTTAAATATAAAATGTTTTGTGGACTCATAAATAAAAGTTTTTTTTCTGTATATTCGAGTTTTATATTTCTTTTATATTATATTAATATATTTCACAACAGCAGTCGTGATTTATATTTCACGACAACAGTCGTCACTTTAATAATTTACTAACGGCGTAGAAGCTAGCGTTTTCTGCATAGAGTCTCTTTTTTATTTCATCTCTGATTTCGTTTTGCTCATTATTATTGTCCCTAGGTATTTGTACTCATTGATTTTCATAAAAGTTTTATCTAGGGCTTGGAGATCTGTGATGATATTATGAATTCCTAACCAATCTCTTATCATATGTTTTTTTTTCTTCACTTACTTCTTACTCTTCGCCTACTTCTTTTCCTGCTTTTATGAGGAGTTCCGTGTTCTTTCTGATAGTCTTTTTATTGTCTATTATGTCGAGGTTGTCTACGTAGGCTAGTAATTGCGTTAGTTCGTTTAGTGGAGCTCCTTCCTTACTTACTTGCATAGATCTCACAACATATTCTAAAACTAAATTAAAGAGAAAAGGTAACATCTTCTTGATTCAGTCCATCGCGAATGCTGAATGGCTCGGATAGCCTATTTCCGATTCGTAGTTTCGCCATACTTGAAGTAGTCCGACTGGGTCTGCTACTAAATTTCCCTATTCATCCCTTTATAAACTTCGACCTCGTCTGAAACCCCTTCCTCATTTTGTTAATCCCTTTATACATCTCGAGTATGTTGTTATTTCTACTATTTCTTTGGTCCGAAAACTACCTTTTTCCCATTAACGTTTCTTGGTAATTAAGAAACGGGCCGTTTCTTTCGTAATAGTCTGGTATGTTTCTAGTTTCATTTCATCATTGTCCCCCAAAGCTGTTAGTTTTATGTTTCGTCATTCGTCGCACTTAGACTTGCATTCGTCATCGAACGACGTTTTGTTACTGTTGTTGTCCTGGTATCCTATTGTTACTTTTGATGAGTCCGTTACTACGTTTTTTATATTTTATCGTACTATCTCTGGGTCGCGGTTGTCTTCGGTATTGGCGGCGATTTTTAGTGTATTGAACCTGTTCGCGATCTCGGTCTGGTACTTTTTCCTTTCCCACTATGCTATGAGTTTTCCGATATCATAGCTTTTTAAATTGTTAGATTGGCCTTATAATTATAATTGGTTACCCTATCTATAATATTTGCTACGACTAACTTATGAGCTGAGTCACAGTCTGCTCCTCTTCATGCTCTAACATATATGCTATTTTCATGACGTCTCTTGTCAATAAGGATATGGTTGATTTGGTTTCGAGCTACTCCATCAGGAGATCTCGACGTTATCTTGTGTATTTTTTTATGTTTAAAGTAAGTGATCTTAAATATTAGATTCCTTGAAGCAACGCAACAATCACTCTCATTCCGTTATCGTTGCTGACGCCATATAAACTTCCAGAGCCTATAGTTGGTTTGAAGATTGGTCTAATATGCTTTTAATTTATGATTTTCCGATTAAAAATGTATTGTAAGTTGAAAATTGGCGTTCCTACTTCCTGAGCTAGCTGGAATGAATATTTATTGTATATGCTATTATTCTTTTAACATTTTTTTAATAAAAATTAGCCGACAGTTCATCCTACGATAAAACCAATGAAATATACTTAATAATAGTTCATAACTACATGACAAAAAAATTGTTCCAAAAAATTCGTGACGTACATGTGTAAATATTATCTATTTAAAAAATATTTAGTTAAACTCTAATTTCTTTTTGTTTCTTAACCAATTTTAATGTTTCAGTGCTTATTTTTTTCCTTAAACATTTCTCTACATAGTTAACGGAAGAAATTTATAGAATAATATATCTGGGATTACAAAAAGCAAATTGTTTATAAAATTCTATGCAATTACTTATAAATAATTAGCTTTCTCTTATTACATATATATTATTTTATAATTTTCTCTCGTTAACTTTGTAGAGAAATGTTTAAATAAAGAAATTAGCCTCGAAACTTTAAAATTGGTTGAGAATTAAGAAAACATAGGGGTATAACTAATTATTTTTTTAATTGATAATATTTACACTTGTGACTTCACGATTTTTTGGAACAATTTTGTTTTGATTAAGTTATGGACTATTATTAAGTACATTTCATTAGATTTATCTTAGGATTTTTATAAACTCTCATAATATCATTTTTTGTTTTATGCCCTATATCTAGCGAAAGACCCACCTTAAAATTTTATGATTTTGTTATTTAGAAATTTGAACAGAAAGATTTTGTCCCTAGAGTAGCTAGGTTTAAAGGCTTATGGTTATAATTAGCTGCCCCTCGAGCTGTCCCTGTGGTATTTTGGGTCTACTTCTATGTTTGTGGGTTATGATATTATTATTTAAACAATTATCTATAATATAAAACAGCTATGCATAGGATAGTTGGGTTTAAATATTATGATATTATTATTTATTTATTATTAAAAATATATAGCTCCTACAGGGTATCAGTATTTGGGGTTTACGTTTTGTATAAATTTATTATTTAAATATTTACTTTTAATAGATAACAATAAATATTTAAAAATAGAATTTGACTCTTCTCTCCTTCATTTACGCCGAATTGAATTTATTGCAGAGGCCCCAACTGTAACTGGCCCAGAGCCCCATAATTTTTAAAGACGGCCCTGCGTGACGGTGGTTAAACCATTGTGAATTGCTCTAGCTGGAACGGCCTTAAAGTTAAGCGGAATACCAGGAGCGGTTACGTGTACTTGACTAAACCGTTCTCATTACAATCAAAAACGCTGACCTCTAGCGCCAACCGTCTTTATTATCATTAAAAATGCTCCGCTCTAAGCGGAAACATTTTCATTACTATCGAAAATGCTCTGCTCCAGAGCAAACTGTTTATCACTTCGTTACAAATGTTTCGTTCTCGACCGAACCAATCATCATTATAATCTAAAATGCTCTGCTCTATAATCGTTTTAGAAACTGTTTGATTAAACTAAATATGATTGTTTATCAGGATCAATTGCAATTAGTTTTCAGTTGCTGATGAGCTATAAAATTGTAAATTTCAGATGAGATTTAAGTTAGATGATGGAAAACCTTTTATTGTTTTGTTTAGCCAGTTTGGATTGACAAAAACGTTTATCCAACGTGCTTTTAGAAACATAGATAAGTTGAACAAAAGTTTATAGAATGTCGCGGAGAGGTTGAAGAAATCTTCAAAATTTCGCTTATCGTTTCAAAAGAAATGTTATAGAAACATATACATACGTACATAAATACATACATACACACACCCACTGACACACAAACACACACATGCATATACCCACGAACATACATACACGCAGACGCTCGCACACATAGTCACGCACGCACGCACGCATACGCACAGACAGACGTACACGCACACGTATATGTATAAGCACTAGCACACGCACACATACAGACACATACACACACAAGCACGCACACACGTACATACGTACACGCACACATACACACATGCACAGACGTACACATATACAGACACACACACACATGCACAGACACACACACACACACACACACAGACACACGCATGCTCTCACACACACACACACACACACACGCACGCACACACACACACACACACGGACATTTTCCAAAAATAGCGTATTTTTATTAGATACATTTCAAAACATGTTTCTAAAAAGTCAGGAAAAAGACTTGACGATTTTTTACAATATAAACAATGGTTATCTAAAGTCGCTGTCAAAAATTCAAGCACTGTAAGAATTTTTTCGAAAAGATATGGTAGTTAACAGAATATTCATATATTCATATAAACCGAATAAACATAAATTCGCAAAATTGGTTCTCGTTAAGAGCTTCCTAAATGACTTAAAATTTTAGCAGTATCTAGTTGTCATTTTTGTTAATAAGTACAATTTTTTTAACTCTTCATTTTTATTTTGGCGCTCGAACAGACTATTATTGTGAAAATAAATTTGTCCATAAGTGTTAATTGTTATTCGCTTATCAATTTGACATTAATTTATAATTTTAGTTTTAATTAACGTATTAACGTTACAGAATAACATTTTTAAAACGTTTTGTAACTATGTCCGCTGACCAAAAATACGTACATTTCGCACGTTTTTAACGCGTTATAAAAGGGGTTTTTAAACTAGTTCACGCAAATTCCGTCAAAATCATAAAATGCATTTTTATATCAATTTTTATAATACTAAAATAATATAAAAAGATACTATTTACGTTTGTATTTTATAAAATAATAACTAATTTTATTTAAACGATTCGATTTATTTATATATTAAAGCGTTTTATTTTCCGACTAATTAAATTAAAAAGAGGCACAGTAAACGAGCCAAGTTTCCTATCAACAATTTACAACTTTCATAAAAATAAATTTGCGAAGGTATTTTTATCATTTACTGTGATATACTAAAATCAATGAAAAAAGTGCAATGCAAATTCGTGTAATTCAACGACATACAATGCGAAGTACGATAACAATTCGGCATTAAATGAATGACGAAGGAGCTTTTGGTTTGTCAACCGCTAAATCTGCCGAAATCGGACGATCCTTATTCTAGTCTTCTTACGCCTCATTGTACGCCTTGAATGCGACGTATTCCGTCGGGCACAGCGAGATGGAAAATATCCTAAACTAATCCGCCTGACATTGTTCGCAAAACAATGAGCATCAACCCCTCTGCGATTTATCTGGGATTCTACCGAGGATTCTTCCTTGAATTCATTGTCATGAATGAAGAAGTCGAAACTCGGCATTCTCTTTTATTAAAAAACAATGTATACAAGTAAAGAAAAATTACAATTATACAAGTTTGGTATAAAAACCGCTGTTACCGCTACAACCTAACGTTAACTATAGTTGATAATAATCTGATGGTCGCGCATGCAATCTTTTTTGTACAAAACTTTCTTGATACTTTTTCAAATTTATACAACCATTTACACCCCTGTAAATAAGATTTAGATTTGTTCATATATGACCAGATATAATTATATATAAGGGCATATATGAATACATAGGATAATATATGTCTATATGTGATCACATCAAATTACATATATTGAAATGTGTCCATTGTTTTTTAATCTGAAATTTGATAACATATTTTTAAATATAATAGTATGAGTATATATATAATTCCATATAATATAACACTTTGTAATATGAATTATCACATATGCTTTTTATGTGAAGATATACAGAAAGTATATATTATGCAATCATATACGATTTTATATGAACATAAAAATCTTAAAATTGTTTGCTAACACATACAACTATACGGATATATGTACTCATGTAGGAACATATATAATCATATATGGTGCACGTGATATTAGAAGAAATTACTGTATGCACTTGAACAATTTGTAACCTTTAAATAACAAGAACGAGTGTGCCGCCGTGGATATAAGTAAACGACTGCTAAGCAAAAGGTTTTGGGCTCAAGACATATTGTGGACTAATTTTTTTCCTTTTGTAATGATAAATACCTAGTCACATTTACGATACAATTTATTATTTAGTCCAATAAATTATTTATTTATTGCAACATATGAAAAATATTTTACAATTCATCTCATATATGTTCATTAGGGTGGTTAAAAATTTCCAAAAGTTTTCAAATATCAAAACTAAGCCTCTAAAAAGTTGGCACTTGTCAAAAAAATAAGTTTCCTGCAAGCTGGATGCTTAACGTTGACATTTAAAGGTCTACATCGAATTTGAGGTTTTTAAGGAGCACTTATGCATTTTTCCGTAAAATCGCGAATGAAGTAACTGAAACTCAATTATTTATGCTGAAAAGTCTTTTGGCAATTGATTATACTACTAGAACTGAAAATCCGTTGCGTTCTAACTGGCAAAAGAATTTTTTCTTCGCGATAACAGTCGTATAAGTCAAAATTTGGACTTAAAACCAACTATTTTTGGACATTTTTAATAACCTCAATCGTTGATGATGTTCCAAAACCAAAATTATTTTAAACTTTTGTTCCAAATAGTATGAACAGAAAAATTAGCACACCACAGGATATCAAGATATGGAAGTTATAACAATCTCTGTAATGTATCGCTTTACTAACATTTTAATTGGGATCTCTTATAGTTTCATGTAATCTACTTCAGGTCATATACGTCAAAGGTACTTATATGCAATTTTATATGAAAGCTGACATGAAGATCTTTAATTTGCGTTGTCCCAGCACTTCTACGAACATTCTGGTCAAAAGCTATGCTCAAATGAAATTTATATAAAAATAGGTGATAAATGGGAGACTGCAAATACGAGACGAACTACATACCAAAATAATTTTCATTATTGATTTCAGAAAATCGTAAAATAAAAAAAAATATTTAAAAAAAACGAGTCGATAAATCTTAAAAATTTTTTTAATTTCGAATCTTCATTAAAAAACGAAAAAAAAGAGCCCTGCTTGGTAAAAAATGACCGCGCCATGCTCGAGATATAAGCGATAAAAAAACAATTTAAAAAAATACATAACCTCAAATATCTCGAAATATAAAGGTTGTTGTGATCTGGGCAAACAACTCGTTCAAGAGATGGTAAAACGCTACCGTTTTAGAAAGTTTCAGATCAAATTCTGCTGATTTACTCGCAACTGAATAAAAATCGATTTTTCTTACAAAAAGATTTTTCTCCCTTGAAAATAAAAATAAAATGTCTCAAGATTGACAGAAAATTCTTCCCTATATTCCTAATCATCTCAATTTTTTTCAAAATTTTTCCTTGTTATATCCCACAGATAAAAAAATAACGATTTCAATACAAAGCAAGGAAATAGCTTATTCAAAATTTTGGGTCGGAAAAGATAGATATTCTCATGATCTTTCAACTGCATTACCACTCAATCGGTGATATTATTCATATGGTAACAAAAACCCCAAAAAACTAAAACTCAAAAATCGAAATGCCACTAAAAAACAAAAAAGCATGGAAAAAAATTTGTTTGTGCCGCCTTCCTTGACAAAAGAAAAAGAAAATGAACCCCGAAACATTCATTTTCACTGCGTATATTTGGAGTAATATTGATCCATACAAACATACATACACACACACACACACACGCACGCACGCATGCATACACACAGACACAGACGCACACGCACACATATATACACACAGACACACTCACACACACAAAATTTTAATTTTTAAGCGACTTACATTAAAAAATAAGGCCAAAAGAAGTGGTTCCAAAAAGTATTCGACGAATAAATTTTCGAATAATTAATTAATCGAAAGTTTATTGGTCGAATAAATTTTCGAATAACTGGTTATTCAAAAAAAGTATTTGTCAAATAATTTTCGAGTACCAGAATCTTGAAAAAAAATTAAAATTGTAATTACGGAAGTCCAATGACTTTCATACGTTAAAAACATTTCTTTGACTTATAGAAATGTTTTTAACATGTAGAAGTCATAGGACTTTCATAATGTCAATTTTGATTTCATTTTTCAATATTTGGGTATTCGAACATTATTCGACGAATACTATTTTCGAATAACCAATTATTCGAAAATGTATTCGTCGAATAAATTTTCGAATAACCGATTATTCGAAAATTCATTCGATGAATAAAATTTTGAATAACCAATTATTCGAAAATTTATTCGACGAATAACTTTTCGAATAATCGCTTATTCGACAAAAGTATTCGTCGAATAAATTTTCGAATATTTCTGGAACCACTCCTATGGACCTTATTTTTTCACGTGAGACATTTAAAAATTGAAAATTTCTTATTTCGATGAGTATTCCGCAAAATATGAAAAGTATTCGCCAAGATATTGCAGTCGAATACTTACCAATCTATGTTTCTAACACGTTTTTAGTAAAAGGTTTTTTTACTATTATAAAGCTTACTCTATGAGGAAGCTAAATATGCAATTTATATATCTAATAATTACTTTATGTTATTTTTGTGAACGAAATACAATTTTAAATTTTGAATGTATATTTTATATGATAACATTTTGTGGTTACCATAACTTTTGAACGTATTCGTATTTTTCATTAAAATTTTGTAGGTTGTATTGAACAAATTAAGTTATTGACCAAAAATGAACCATTTCAATCTAGCTTAATCCCGTAGTGTATTACATTCTCTATAACATTTTCGATTATCCGTAATATCACTTTTATTAATGTAAATATTCAATAAATGAGTGTGCATTAAATCTCTTTGAGAAAGCATTGTGCTAAAGCAGTTAGCAGCAGGTTTTACATTTGTGAAATCATTGGTATACCGATTGAGTGAGAAAGAACTATACCCTGGTAGAAAATTGAGCATATTAGATGGTCGGTTCACGATCTATTGGGCAGATCCGTTTCCTAATAGTTCGCCAGAAATAAACCAGCATCTGACCAGAAATTTATAGAAAATCTAAATAGCTTACATAACCCTAAAAAATTATTGAAAATGTAAATCCCATTATAGTACTTCTGCGTTAAAACAGCATGCAAATTTTTATTCGATTATTTATTTGATTTTTTTTATGTCTTATTTAATTATAAAACTCTAACCTTAAAAAAACTTTTAATGAAATAAGTTTTTAGTTTTTATTTCGAATCTATCCCAAATATATCTTAGCATTCTATTAACAATAAGCTATTAAATCCATGACATAATAATCATTATTAACTTATAAAAATTCGTTAAACGTTATTTTTTATTTATTTATCCATTAACCATAAGTTGGTCAGGTTTCTGACGAGAAAACGTCGACAGGTAGCGGGGTTTCTGGCCAGACTTTTAAGCAGAAATTGGCCATTCCCTATAAAATAGAGTAAAATCTGGCGAACATATGGGGAACGTTTCTACCAGGGTAGGTATATGAACTGTAGGAAGAAATTTATCAAGCATAAGGCAGTTATCGTTTAAATCATGAAGCGAGCACTCGAATATAATAATATTTTCATAACAGGTATTCTGGGGGAAACAAAGTTTCTAATCTGTTTATGCAACTTGGTAAACTAATTTTAAATAGTTACCTACTCATTTTTAGAGTTAAATTTATACTAGAAAAGTTTTCGTTTATAAATTCGAGTGAACTAAAAATTTAAAAGCAAGAACCATGCCTTCTCAATTCGTAATTATAATATATATTATATATATATATATATATATATATATATATATATATATATATATATACATATTTATCTTCCATGTATAAAAATCGAGGCTCTTCCTCATATCTTCGTTTTTCTACGTTATTTTGGCCTATTTTCTGGAATTTTTCGATATTTTTACATTATTTATACACAAAACACACACACACGCACATATAGCACACTAAGTGATCATTTAATATTACATTTTTTAAGTACTTTACAGACATTTTATAACATGAGAGAAGAGAATAGCTTATCTCACTTTTGCAATATGATTGGCCATATAATTTGAGCATACATTCGTTTTCAGCGTGAGAGGTACCTTGTGGCATCGATATATTCCGAGGCAACATGGAAAATAGTAATGTCAGCAATGAACAAAAAGTACGAGTTGCAAAACACGGGCACTGAAAATATACTGTCGCAGAGGCTGCACTATGCTGTCCGAGTCGTCGGCTCGTGCTTCGCTACGAAGTGTGCTCGCGGAGTTCGTGTCCGCAGGCTGCAGGCTGGTTGGCGCTCGCGAGAAACTCTGTAGTGGACTCTGGACTCTCTCTCTCTCTCTCTCTCTCTCTCTCTCTCTCTCTCTCTCTCTCTCTCTCTCTCTCTCTCTCTCTCTCTCTCTCTCTCCTCTCTCTCCTCGTTTGATTTCCGCGACTACTGCTGGGTAAAACCGAGCGAACGAGAGCAGAGGAAAAGAAAGCCAAAGAGAGAGAGAGAGAGAGAGAGAGAGAGGATGATAGAGAGAGAGGGGGAACGAGTGTGAGATGAGGAGGAGAGGAGTATGCTCGGGCGCTGTAGGACTCTCCGCTGAAGAACCTCTCCTCTCCTCCTTCTACCTCGTCCCCTTCAAACCCTATCCACTACTCATTTATCAAATAAATCAACATGGCTACTTCTGCACCTGCGTCGAGAGATCAGCCTCCCCCAACCTGGTTTGTTTTATATCGCCACACCGTTTAAAGGACTCGCTCTTTAAATTTTTCCATACTCTCTCTTTTCCTTTTTTTGGTAGAATGAGTAGAAACGCTTGATTAGCACAGTTGCGTTTAATTATTATACTTTCGGTAAACATGCCCATTTATCTGTATATGTGGATATAACGTGGGTTTTTATAGTTGTTGTTGTTGTTGTTGTTGTTATTGGTGTATGATTAATTAATTAGTTCTATAATTCTATATAATTATCATAACAATTATTATACAATTATTTATTTATTATATACTAGGGGGAGGGGGCTACACCTCCCTGCTTCACGCGCCGAGCCTCTTTTGTATTTTGAATTTTCTTATTCAAATTATATATATATAAATACCTTTACAATTATATGTACTTATATATAACTATGTATGATAAATACATTTTTTAAGTATAACCAGTCCTCAAATTTTTTATAGTAAATATGCATATCGACGGTTCTGGTACATTAAACATTTTGTGCTAGATGATCGCTGGACACGATAGAGAAATGTTCGTTTCGATTTGAGAAATGCTCTGGTTTCACATGAAGATCATAATATTCATCTACAATAATAAACCGTTCCTCTTGAAACGGCCCAACAAATATCGACAATTACCATTTTTTTAATCGTTTCGTAAGCTTTATTCTGGATGTCCAAATGCACGGCTTTGTTAATATAGTGAGTCAGTAGAACGCTTGGGGGGTTTTTATGATATATATAAATGTAATAATATGTTGTGCATTTCAAGGGGATCTCTATCATTTTTTTACCAATAAATTAATTTTTGATATTAACTTATTTTAGATTCTTCAAACCTCGTTTTTAATACAGAAATGCATCGCATTATTGATTTTCATCAAATTTTCAGTTTATAAATGATATTTTAAACTTCAAATATTCAATAAGGTCTAGGTGTTTAATAAAGAACACCTTTTCCTACAATTTATGTTTCTTTTTATCCAAAACTTTCTACGTGCAGTGCCTTTAATCAAAACTTTTTTAAATTAATTAGACATACTCTTTTCCATATTATGAAGAAATTCGTGCATCGCCGAGTGCTGTATGCTGATTTAGAAGAAATAAAAAAAAATATTTAAAAATTTAATTAAAATAAAATAATCTTATTTTAAATTATACTTGTACTCAATTTTATTAAAAATGCATAAATATTTTTAAATTGACATCAAAAGTACGTAGGAATCCTTCTAGACTATACAAAAAATTTTATGTGCACTAGGAACGTTAACAAGCTACGTCTTTTTGACTAATGAAATCATTAACTTTTCGTTGTAAATCAATATATATGCGGATTGAGATAACAAACAAATATTAATAGGAACATCTTCAAGCCCTTTTAAATAATATACAATTCATCTCCTTGGTGAAACGATAGATTAATCCTTTTTAGTCCTCAAGTATCTACAAAGTAAAAAATAATTTTTTTATTTAATTTAGTTATTCTTAGTATAGTTTCAAACCTAGATTCCAACAGTTTATTGAAGTGAAACTAAGCTCTAAATATGATTTATATAGGTGGCTTTTAAATATAAGCATTGATCGAAATAATTACCAAAAAAATGATTTTTTTATATTTGTATGGAAAAATCGGCAACGTCATACGCATTGCTTTTTCCCCATACGCATTTCTTTGTTGTTACGCCGGTATCAGTAGATTATTTTTCATCCAAACGAAGAATTCATACGTTTCAAAAATCTTTTTTATTGATTATCGATTTTTTATGAGATCCCAAACATGCGGCATAGAGCGTTTCTTACACATAAGAATTATACACGTAATTATTGTACACAATTTAGCATTGGTCAAATTATATATAGATATATTTGACCAATGCTAAATTGTGCACAATAATTACGTGTATAATTCTTATGTGTAAGAAACGCACTATGCCAAACATGCGTACTCTATGTAGGATGTCTGTGCCTTAAAGGGTTAAACTTTGCTTATTTTTCATGGAAAGCAGTTTTTTTATAACATTATTAGTACAAATAAATAATTTAATAAAACATTGTAAAAACTGTCTAATCTTACATATATCGGAAGATACCTCAGAAATAATCACAAGAAAGGAAAATGTAAAAAATGATTTAAGTTTTACGAGAAATTCATTTAGCAGTCTATTTTGGAAGTGCGTACCCTGATCCGTCAGCAGGACCGCAGGTGGTCCAAAATAGCAGATGACTCGCTCTGTAAATGCGCATGCAACCTCGTCCACGCTTGCACGTATCACTGAAATCAGGATACAGTATTTTGTTAAGCAATCCTGTATTGTTAGAATATATTTATAACCTTCTTCTGAATTTTTAAGTGGACCATAAAAATCCATAGATATTTTTTGGAAAGGTCTGGATAGCGTATCCGTTATTACCAGTGGCAAGTGTGTTTTTACACGCACTAGCTTATTTGTTTGGCATTCTACACATCCTAGCACAAATTGACATATGTCTAGATGCATGTTGCGCCAGTAACAGTCATTGGCAATTTTACTGAAAGTTTTGAATGCCTCTGTGTCCACCGATCGCTGCTGCGTGATATTCTTTAATCAGTCGGTAGTGCTGGCGAGTGAAGCAGAAGCTCGCGTAATTGCACAGCTGACATGTTCAGCTGTTGGATTTTTATTAAAGAATAGAACAGGCAATTGCCGTGTGGCTGCGACGGTATATCGTCGCTGCGAACTAAGATAGTGTGTGGGTCGGCGCACCATTCTCTCGCCTCGTAAGTTAAAATATCTCCTTTATACGATGAGTCAGCTAATGGTGGTTTTTCGAAGCGAATTTTGAATCATTAAAGATGTGAGGGACATATTCAAAATCGTCTGCGTTGCCGTGCTCATAGGGCCCAATATAGGGAAATTCAATTTCGTCCAAATTCTCTTCCTCTCAATGTTTGAAGTTGGTGCAAATCTTGACTTTCTTTTACTTTCAATTTTTCTTGCCATATTCAGAGCATTTTCATGCTTTTCCGCGATGTTTTCTCTAGAGAAATCTCCCCCTGTCTCCGTTAAATTTATTATTGGTGTTGGTGCAGGTTCATTTACTTCATTTGGGAGCCGGCTCGCAGCTTCGTTAGTCCAACCCAGCGTCGACGTTCTTCTCGGCTGAGGTATTATCTGCATACTGATAACGGTATCAGATGTCTTCTCGTCGAGCGTCGGCGATTCGCGCCGTGCTCGCTGTACATCTGGCGTTTTACTGGCAGAGCTTTTGCGTTCGAGGCAATTGAAGTCGGGTGTGCTGCCGGGCTCCGTGTCGGCTTCCCATACATTTATCTGCATGCTATTTCTCCCCTTAATGTCGCGCTCTTGTATGTTGACCATTAGCCTCGCACGTAATTTATTTGCCAAATCTGGTAATATTTGTTTAATTGGCGTGCATGAGAGGAAGCTGTCCGTCGATTTTTCTGGTATTTCAGAATTTTTAGGCAAATTTGGGGGTGCCATTTGCACTATTTCAGAAATATCCATAACCACGGGCTGCACAGTAATAATTTCTAAGAGTGGCATATTTTGATTTGGAACAATGTCACACTCTGGCGTAAAAGTAAATTGAGACGGTTATCGATTGAGCAATTGCGATCGGATCGCTTTCGCCAGCCTGCGGTGCTCTTTGAGAGCTTCCGCGACGGCTGCTGTCGGTGTACTCGTGATTTTCATACCCTCACGCAAGCCTTTTTCTTGGCGTAATCTCGCCAGTTTTAGCCTGACTAATTATAGGCTCTCTATTTTTGTTCAAAATATAAAGTGAATAATGTGCCTGTTTTTTTCCTGGTATTCGTGCACTTATCTGCTTTCCCTAATTTAGGAGTAACAGAGTCAGAATCTGAGATGATGTCGTAATTTGTTTCATTTACCTCTTTTTCCGGGCTGACTGGAACTATGTTATCTCTGCCGCCGGTGATTCGTCGGGTTTGGCTATTTTGTGAGCCTCGATGGAGGCACGTAATGTCTAAGATTTTCCCACGTTCGTGCAGGTCCAGCCGAAATTTATATTTCTCAGCCGGTTCTACATCTACATTTGTCATTACAGAGGCAAGTTATATTGTGTCCGTGTAAGCAAGCTTGTAAATATCGTCCTTCTCTTCATACTGTGTCAGCCATTGTATATTTATTAGCCCGTCTTCTCGGGAAATGTCGCTCGTGATCAGACATAAAAAAATCGTTTTCAGTGTTTCTTACTGCTAACACATCACCCTGTTTATATAAAAGTGAACTGCTCCTGTGGTTCTTTTTACGGGTTTTTATTGTTTCAGATGTTTCTGACTCCGATCTAACTTGTTTACTTTTCCGGTCTTTGTCGATGCCCTTTTCCTTTACGGCTCGTGAGACAAATATTCTAGCTGGTGGCTGGTCCAGCTTGGCCTCGCTGTCCCTCTCTTCTTGTGCGTCTGCAAGCTCATAAAGCTCCGCTCTTGGACGCTCGGGATTCTCTTCGCCCTCTGCCAAAATTTGGTTACGTGAGAGTGCATCAGCATTGGAATTTATGATACCGGGCCGATAAAATACGTCAAACGTATACCCACGCAAGCAGCCTTTAGCCTGTTAAACCGAATGTCTGGTTTTCTGGTGGTGTGAAAATGTTTGAGTGGCTCGTGATCTGTAACCACTATGAATCTCCTGCTGTACATATACGATCTGAACTGGTCTTTCGCAAACACGATCACCAGCAACTCCTTATGATACGTGATGTATCGTAATTCACTCCCTTGGAGTGGTCTGGATGCATAGGCGCATGCAGTATCTGAGCCGATGATTCCTTGGCTGAACACCGTTCCGAATGCGTAATCGGAGCTATCACACGTGACCATAAACGGCTTGGAAAAATCCGGTGCAGCTACAACTGGCTCGCTGCACAAGATCCTTTTTAGTTCGTCAAAAGCTGACTGCTGTGCCTCTCCCCATTCAAACGTCTATAATATCCGGTAAAGCCCAGCCACTGCTAGACTTTTTTCGCATTCGTCGGCACTGGGTATTTTTCCACTGCATCAAGCTTCTTCCCACTATGTGTTCGAGGACGAGTGTCTCGCGTTTCAAAAACTGACATTTTTTGGGTTCGACCGTGAGATTGACATCTAAAAATCTTCTCAAGACTCGTCTATAGCGAATGCCATGCTCAAGGAGATTTTTTGCGGGGATCATGAAATCATCCAAATATATGGCGACTTCTTTACCCTGCATTCCCGCCATGGCCATAGCCATACCATTCGAGAAAACATCGGTTGCGCCTTTTAGACCCATGTCAACTCTCCGATATTGTAGGTGTTCAAACGAATTCTGCCCAAGTGGTGCACTAAAGGCTGTGTATTGGGCCGAATTCGGATGAATAGGTATCTGATGAAAGCCCTGTTTTAAATCCATCGTCGTGTTCATTTTGGCTGAAGCGAGAGTTTCAAATATGTCGGTTGTGAATGGAAGCGGAAAACAAGTGCCCACCGTGATTTCGTTTAAAGGTTGAAATCGGTGACAAGCCGCCATTTTTTATTTCTCTGGGCGTCCAGTTTTTTGGGCACCACCCAGAGGTTGCTGGAGTATGGATAGACGGAGGGCTAAACAACTCCCTGTTCAATTAATTTCTTAACCTCCACTTGAATCTGCTCGCTCAGTGCCGGCGGATACCTGAAACGCTTCGCTCGCAACGGCTTATCTGTCGTAAGCTTGATTTCGTGTGTTAATAAATTCGTGGCTGGCAGCGGCTCGCCTTCAAACCCGAAAACTCCGGAAAATTCCATTATCAACTCGCGAACGTGATTCATCTCGTGCTCTTCGCACCCCTCCGTATCTACTAATTTCATAATTGTATTAACGTGCTCTTCGCGCAGTGCCGGATTGTTCTCGAGCAATTTATGTTTTTCTGCTACGTCAATTGGCTTCTCATATTTATATTGACCCTTTTGTTCGCATAATGTTTACGCGACCTGTTATATCTATTTTGTCGTCCTCATCGACATCAAGGGTATCATATGATTTAGTATTTTCGCACGGTATTATCTCAACTTGCGGGACCTACACTGTAGCCGGCTCCTCGCCAATGTTTATGCACTCAGCATATAATACCCCTCTGTGATTTTGTGCTACAAAATTGCCAAATAATAAATCTGTACCAATATCCTGCAATGGGACCCAGCCGACTTTCATGTCAATATTCTTAATTGTTGTATAAATAATGCACCGCGATTTCGAAGGTATCAAAAAACATTCATCTTGCACAAATGGAATCGTTATGAAATCTAAAAAAAGGCACTTTTGAGCGGCGTCTACGCGCCGTCTGTGCTTTTCAATAATGTCCCAACCGATCAGTCCCTCTGTATCAATGGGAAAACTGTCGGGGACAACGTGCATTTCGCACAAACGGCCACAAACGACCACAAAAACTTTACCTAACGACCGGCGTTCGCCTGGAATGACTCCTGTAATTGCAAGAATGTTATCTTTCCTGATATATTTATTCGCGTTTAATGAACTAAATTTAATTACGGATATCGCTGCACTCATGACTACATGGAAGCTGACTTTTGCGTTTTTTAAGTCGGCACTTTTTAAAATCATAACGGGCGGCTTGCGCCCAGATCTCGTGAGTCTTATACATACTATGCGGAGCGGCACTTGTTCGCCCTTATCGGGCGAGACAGCCTGCTCGGCGCCTGAGGACTGCGCCGAGCACTCTATGAGTTTAAAGGCTGCTCTTTCTTATCTTTTTCCGCGCACGCTCCGGATTGAGCTGTGTCATCTGGTCTTCTTGCATCTTCATTTCTATTAAAATAGTCGCGGCCTTGATCATTGTAATATGTGCGCTCATTATACCCTTGGTTACCATTATAATAGTTATTTTTATTATTATAATTGTTATAATTATTGCGCCATTTGTAGTTGTTACTTGAGCCCCCGCGATTATTCCTGCTATTATTGCGGTTTTTCGTGTTCTTCGAGCGCTGGTGTCTCGTCCTTATATCCGCCTCAAGAGCAAAGCAGCTCGTATACTTGTGTCCCGACTTATCGCAATAACTGCATTTTAAAGCATCGCGCTTTTTCTTTTCGCACTCCTCCACGCTGAGTGCCGCTGAACCGCAGTGGCTGCATTGTACTGTCGCGGGCGCGGTAGTGGCTAGTCGAATGCTCGCCGTGATTTTTTCTATAATTCTATCCTCAAAATCGGACAACTGAGATATCTGCGTATCAGGAGGTTGCTGAGACGCCAAAAAATTCATTTTAGGGGCAACCATAGAAGGTTGTGCCGCGATCTGCGCAATGGCCAAATGAGTGCTTTATTTGCACTCGAAATTAATTGCAGACCGAACATTAAGTATTGAAAGGCATCAAGGTTCGCTCCTCGTTTTCGTAATTCCCGATCGCCACATTCAAGATCTGGTGCCGATTCGAAAATAGTAGACAACTGATTTAAAAGTTTTTGTACTCTAAACCCAAAATCACCCACTTTTTCGCCCGGTCGCTGATTTATTACTCTAATTTGTGTTAAGATGTCATCTGTTGATGCCACATTGCTGTATTGCAGAATCAAATCGGCCAATAATTTGTCAACCGTATCATAATTTAATAACTGCGGCGTGAACGCTTCCCCGGCTTGTCCCAATAATTTACCCGCTAGAGCCAAGCGTATGTAGGATTCGAAATCAGGCCCAAATTTGCCCTAATTTGGCGTACCGCTAAGCAAAAGAGATTTAGTTTCTCCGGGTTCCCATCAAAACTCGGAATCAAATTTAAAGCCTAAGTAAAAGTAAGCCCCTTGACGCGCACCTCAGGGGTGTGTGTATCAAAAAGCGCCGGCGCCAGGCGACGCTGCGAACCACCTTGCGTAATCTTATTGACGTGTGAAACTTGTGCCGAGTCAGGTGATTTTTCTTGTGTATAAAATGTGTGTTGTGTAGCGTTCGTGTCCCAAGTTACGTGATTTCTGTATGCAGTATTATTATTTTGTGTTGGAATTGGTAAGTTAGTATTAAGAGTGTGTGCACCTTGAAAAGTATGTATGTGTGTGTGGGAGGGGGGGGAGGGGGTTGGGTTGTGTTGTAGTCTGCGACATAATATTCATAATATTAATTGTGTCCGAGCGAGCTGGCGCGGCGTCGTAAAAGCTATTTAGCACCGCTGCTGTGCGCGATGTGTTATGCGCGGTATTAATTGTATTAACCGACTTTATATTTTTTGTGACCCATTTTTGTTCATACAGGTCTAAAAATGGTGTTGTGGATGTTTGGTGGCTAGTCAGATCTTCGCGGGTCGCGTTGGGTGAATAGTTATTATCATTTAAGTTGCCAATTCTTTCCATGAACTGACTGGGATTTTACGCGAGTAATCGCGCTCGCGCCAGTGCGTATTTACGCGCGATGGTATCCTCGGGTGCACTTGCTGTCGAAAACGTCGTACTTGTGGACGTCGGCCACGCAGCTGAGGACTGCACGTACACAGGGTTTGCCGCGTTCGCTGCCGCCGGCCAAGCAGCTTGCGCTCCTATAGCCTCCGGCCGCGTAGCTTGCGCGCCGTAGTCGCCGGCCACGCAGCTTGCGCGTTTGAAGCCACCTGCCACGAAGCTGAAGATGGCATTTATGAAGGCGCACTTAAACGAGACTGCGATAGATTCGCTTCGCGTGATGCAGGATCGAGGGCCAAATCTGATCTAATGCCATCTGCGTACGTTACAATACCAAATTCATAAATCCTAAATATGGATACCCCTAATCCAAAATCCCTAAATCTATAACTGCAAACCTAAAAATGCATTAACATAAAATCCATAAACCCGAAACTCATATTCCCCTAACCCTTAAACCCCAAACACAGAAACCCCAAACATAAACATCAAACCCATATACCAAAAACCCATAGGGGAGAACGAGGTAATGTCGGTCACTGGCTAATTTCGGTCACCCTTATATTTAATAATCTAAACATTTTTAGGTAATAATTCGAATAGTATATCAAATGCAACATAAAATGCAATTAATCTAATATCTAAACTACCTTCCATTCAGTTTTATTAAAGAATTATACACAATCAAAGTTTAGGCTTACAGTTCTTATAAGAAATCTGGCATATAAAATAAGCTTTTATGCATATTATTTGTTACTTTATGCAGTTATTTTTTGCAACTCTATTAATTTGAACAATCTAAGAATACGAAATTGTGAAAAAAAGAGTATATAACATAAATTGTTTTTTTGTCATTTCAATTTAAATTACTAAGCAGAATTGGGGTAATCTCGGTCACAATGTTATTTATATGACGCTCCCGAACGTGAAACTAAGAAAATGTGCTGCGCTCTCAGGTAGGGCAACTGTGCTTAAGTGTTTTTGATCGAACAGTGGTTATGTTATTACCTATTTCACTGTGTTAGTGTGAATAATAATTCGACGGATCATATGAAAGTTCATATAATTTATTTAAAGAAATTTTTCCCTATAAAAGTAACTTTTTACTTGTAACCGGAATTGTACCCGACTGACCGGTATTACCCTTTGATGTGAGGTAAATCCGGTCAATATGCTTTTTTTTTATTTCGACTTATAGCTTCGATATCTAAAAGTTTTATATTATATCAATAAGAAATATTTAAAGTCAATGGTTTGAACTAACATAATAATTATTTATAGTTAAAAAAACAATTTGAAAGTGGAAATAAAAAACACGTTTGCATAGGTGATCGGCAATACCCTGTTCTCCCCTAATTCTAAAACTCATAAACCCGAAACCCACTGACCTAAAATCCACTAACCTAAAATTCATAAGCCCATGACACCATAAATCCTTACCTCCCCACCATAAACACATAAGCTGCAAACACATCAATCCCAGACCCATATATCCAAACCCAAACTCCTAAACCCCAAATACATAAACTCCAGATCAGTAAGCCCAAAACCTATAATCATATAAATATAAAGCCAAGATACATACAACTAAAACACTTGAACCCCAATACCATAAACCACAAAACTATAGGCTCGAAATCCATAAACTCCCATCCCATAAACCCGTCCTCCTTAAATCCCAAATACATCAATCACAAATCTAAAAAATCATAAACTCCAAACCCATGAACCCCGAATCTATAAACGCCAAACCCATAAACTTGGAACACAAAAAACCAGACCCACAACCCCTACATGCATAAAGCGATAAACCGGAAACCAAAAACCCTTTAAAACACAAATCCCAAACCGATAACCATAATCCATAAACCCCGAAACCAAAAATCCACAAACCCAAAATCCATAAACCCAGAACCCATAAACCCAAAATGCATAAACCCAAAACCCAAAACCTATAAACCCAAAACCCATAAACCCAGAATCCATAAACTCAAAACCCATAAACCCGAAACCCATAAACCCGAAACCCTTAAACTCGAAACCAATAAACCCGAAACCCAAAACCCATAAACCCGAAACCCGAAACGCGTTTGAGAGTCTACGCCTCAGTGTCAATAAAATTAAGGCTATTATCTTCGGATCAGTGTATAACATTAACTTGCTAAGTGATTTGCAGCTAGCAGGCATTGAGGTAGAAGACGGTGTATTCATGTTTTTTGTTGACACGGTCACGAACCTCGGAGTTGTTATGGATTCGAAACTGATATGAAAACAACAAGTAGAACAGCTCACAGGTATACTGATTGTCCCTCATCTTGACTATTGCTCGACCGTTTGTCTTGATTTCTTCCGGAGAACTGTAGACCAAACTACAGCGACTGCAGAATTCATGTGTGAGATATATTTATGGCGTCAGAAGGGATGAACAGATCACCACTTTCAGAATGAAACTGGACTGGTTAAATGTAGATGAACGTAGAATTTTCTTAGTCGCATTGCTACTATTTACAGACAGAAGGATGGGGCAACAACCTTATCTCAATCAACTTTTTGAAAAGAACCAGGCCAGAACATCCAGTAGGGGTGAAGTAAAAGATATCTCAGTTCCGGGGTCGCGCACTGATGTTGGCCGTTACTCCTTCAAAGCTCGCGGTGTACGTCTTTGGAATACTATTCCCTGCAGCATTAAGTACCTGCCATCGCTCTGCAAGTTTAAGACAGCGTTGTGCAGGTATCTACGTACGTGTAATATAACGATGCAAACACTTTTAAATTGAGCGTCCTGTGTTGTGCAATTATTTATTTATTTATCTAATTTCTTTGTGTTTCGGTGTAAGTGTATTTATAAGCATGGATGAACATGTAGCTGCGTGAATGTATGTATGATTTTATTATATTTCTGACGAGCATATTGAAACCATATGATAATTTTACTACTGTATGTGTATTTATAAGCGTGGGTGTTTCTGTACGAGTGCACATGTAAGAGTGATAAATATGAGTGATTATAAGGATTTTAATAATGACACGATATGTATTTACAATATTATGTACTATAACTGTGATATTATGTACCTGATAAAGTGAAATGGGACTAGTCAGTCCCCGGGCTAAATAAAGGAAATCAAATATCTCTCTCTCTCTCTCTCTCTCTCTCTCTCTCTCTCTCTCTCTCTCTCTCTCTCTCTCTCTCTCTCTTAATTTACAAAATACCAGTTCCACAGCTACACATAAATGAAAATTTACATATAATGTTGATATTATAATTCCTGATTTACATTTTTCTACATTTTGACATTCCAAATAAACAGAACACAACCCATAAAAGTAATAAACGAATGAAAATTGTATAATATAAGAATAACTACTCTTGGTAGTGCGCGAATTAAATATGCAGAGCCAAAACCACGTATACAACGACAATTAGAATCATCGACTACCAAAGGATCGTCATTTTCATTTAAGAGTCTTGACTCCTAAGAGCCAGAGCAGCAGCAACAGCAGCAGCAGTGGTATATCAGTAGTAAAGTCGAGTTTATGGGGCGTGCTCGTAGCGAGCTCGGAAGAAAGCATGCAAGAGGAGGAGAAAGAAAGAGGGATGCTGAACCAAAAGAGGATGAGTGAAGAAGAGAGGCAAGAGAGGACGCAAAAGTAATGAAAGAGGTAGGAAAAGAGCTTCGAAATATCAGGATGCACTTGGTAAGCACATGCGCACAGCAGTTGTAAGAGAGAGAGAGATAGAGAGAGAGAGGGAGAGAGAGACGGAGAGAGAAGTGTAGAGGGGGCATTCAGTCTGGAGACCGGGAGAACTCGAGCGCGCGGAGAGACAGAGTCAAAGCAAGGACCCTTTCGACACACTCGCCAGTGCTCCTCGTGCGCTTATATCGCCTTTTGCGCATACACAACGACTTGGCGCTGCCGCCTCTGTAGTCACGTACGTTTGTATATATATATATATATATATATATATATATACGTACTTTCGCGTACGTTCCTGTGCACGCGGGAACCGGGGGGGGGCGGAGGGGGAGGTCGCCCTTATTTACGCCGACTGCGCCTATTTCCTTTACGCGCGCTTTCCTTCATTCTTCGATTTTCTTTTCGCTCGCTTTTACTTTTCTGCGTCTACTCGTCTTACTTTCTCTTTGCTTGGTCTATTAATTTTGTTATTTAAGTCGACATTTGAATGTCTTAGTGTGGATGCGATAAATCTTTAGTGAGCTCATTGTCTTTGTGTAGTGAATTGGATAACACGAATTAATTATTTATTAATTATCTTTTATCTCACAGCTACGATACTATTTTAAAAAATTATAGATTAAATATATTACATTTGTAATTTTAATTATTATTATTGGCTACGTGCACATTACTAGCGACACCACGAATTTGCGGTAAACTTGAGAACCGCTCGATTTCAAAAGTACATTGAGTTATGTAGAAAGTTACACATAACATTTTTATTTTATAAAGTACTATCATTTCAAACACCTTCAAACTTATTTATACAAAATTTTACCAACGTTTTAAACATATGGTGTTTAAAAAAAATGCTTTTTTCTCATACCCTGGCGTAAAGTATTGTATTTATTGCCCGTTTTCAGGGAATAAAATTCCATATTATCTCACGCCTAGAAACTGCCACGCGCATACGTGTCGCAGTTTCTAGAAGGAGGTTATGTGACGTTTTCGACCCTGAAATCGAAGATTAAACACAAACAACTTTCCGTCGAGCATGAGAAGTAATCCTATACTGCACTCGGGAGTAATGAGTGCTACTGACGCCTGCGACTTTGCTATCCTTGCTTCACTCGAGCAGCAACTCACTCGCGGGCGTCAATAACCTACTTTACCCAGGTGTATAATATACTATTCTAATTCTCCCATTAAGCTAACATTTTGGCAAGCGAATAGTTCTGAGATTTGCCACCAAATGTGTCATGCACGTAGCGAATAACTCAATAAGCATTTTAATTTCATCCGTTGTCGACTCATTTATTTATTTTTTTCTTTATACATAACAAAATTCAGTGCAGATTATTTATAAGAATTTTCATAATACTATGAATACAGGAACCCTCGTATAATATTGGCAAGTCGGATGATATTAAGATCGTCTGCTATTACAGTTACAATAACTAAGAAATGTAAAAAGTGGTAAGAAATTTCTTAAAACATTTTCGCTAATTACAAAGTCATAAATTAAACGCTAAAAGAGGCCATCCCGAGTTAAACTAGAAAATAAAATTATTTTTATGAGCAGATAAAAATCTTTCCTTCAAAAGCAACTATTCTGATATTTTCTTACTATAAATACTTGATAATATCTGTAATTTTACAGTTACAAAACCACAAAATCTTACTTCTACGTCACACAAGATATTACATTTTTCAATACTATATTTATTGGGAAAAATTTGCGGCGTGCACGTTTCTAGGTGACACGATTAACATAAATATTTTATTACGGCGATAATTTAGCTCTTTATAACATATACTAAAACTTTTACGATTTACTTTTTCATTATAATTTTTTAGACATTATTTTTCAGAAAACAAACTAATTACTTAAAAATCACATGAAACATTTGTTTAAATTGGTTTAAAAAAACTTTTTGTTAACCGTATCATCTACGAACGTGCACGCCGCAAAGTTTTCCCAATAAATACAGTATTGACAATGGTAATATCTTGTGTCACGTAGGAGCAAGATTTTAAGGTTTTACAACGGCAAATTTATATATTATTAAATATTTCTAGTGAAAAGTATTTCAGAATGGTTGATTTTAAAGAAAAAATTGTTATCGGATCATAAAAAAAATTCTTTCTTCTGACTATGTCCGTATTCTTTTAGCGTACAAAAGCCTTCAAGATGGCTTCAGCAACTACAGATAAAATCTTATTTTGATACAAAACATTCTAGAAACCGTATATGTTTGATTAGTAAAAAGAGAAAGTAGGGTCAACGATGTAATTATTGAAAAAAGTGACATTCAAAAAATGTGCTTTTAACACATTGTTCGCGCCAAAAGTTGAACAATCCAATCCATGATTGTTAAGTAATGTGTTTTGTCCCGAATTTGCTGGCAGAACTCATCAGTAAGACATTGTACACTAAGAACAGACCCTGTTTATTACACGATGGAGTAAATACAATGTGAAAGATTCTAGTGAACCCGTAGGAGCTTCTATGCATGCACACATGGGTCCAACAAATTTTCAGAGAGTTCGAACATCCCGCCCACTTCGTTCCTTGAACGAATTAATCTCGAAGATACGTATCCATGAATTTTGTCTATGAAGCTTGAGTTATACTGAAAGTATTAATAAATTATATTGGATGACTGAGTTTGAGGTTGACATCTTCACTGGAACATAAATCTCGACACTCCACGGAACCATTAAATGGAGTTACAGTCGGAAGATGAATAATGGAAAATTTGCATATTTCCCGCCATAGCCGCATATCAGACATTAGCTACAGTTGCTAATTTAAATGTTGATGTAGACTTAAATAGGGACTCACTAGAATAGGAGACAATAACAACCTTAGAATAATTAGAAAATATACACCGCCCGTCATAACTAGCTCGTATAGCTGGCCAAGTGAAACGCTACACCTAAGGTAAATTAAGTATAGCTCGATTACGATGCTCAAAGTTGATACATTCCTAAGCTGAAGTCGACTAATAACGTTAAAAATAAGACCGAAAGATGCAACGAATGTTATAAAATAGGCTGTGAGGCTGATAAAAGTGAGGCGTAAACCCAAAGAATACTCGAACCAGTAACACAGTTGGGTCATTGGCGCTAGTAAGGCTAAAAACAGACCTGGTCACAGAACGAAAACAGAACTTCGGTTATAGCCAATATCAAAGTCCAACGTGTAACGTTAAAATACCGGACCAATTAGAGATAGCAATAGCAAACGCTCCAGAGGCATCAACTATCGAGGAGACTCAAAGGGTTGCACCAGGGTACAAGAGCAAATCGGTCAATTTTAAGGGGCATTTTGTCAAGAAGACGACATCAAAGCCTGCATCTAGAGCGATTATACAAAAGGTAAAGCCATAATTACCGGTGGTTTCACCGTCAAAGTACATACCGGTGGTTATAAATACTACGCCTCAGAAACATGATGTCTTACACCAGGAAAGCATCTTTGGAATCCAGGTCACCGTCCAAGAAATAGCCTTGCGACAGATTTTGCTACGAACTTCTCAAAGGTTCTACAGATCGTGAAAGGGTTATACGACAACGCAAAAGTAGATATGAAGCAAATTGACAGACAGAGTACAAAATAGGAAAGCGCGTATTACTCCACGGTACTGTTATGGATACATTCTACTTGACCTCAAATCGAAGTGAGATCGCGAATAGTTTATGAGCAAAGAACAAGCCATTTCCAAGGCAGCAGAGTACGATGTCTTCAATGAGCCACAATCGTTCTTGATTTATTTGTCGAGCATAGGGACATATGTTGACCAGATGAACAAGGAGTTAGAACTGGAGATTCCCGCTTTCCGGAACAAATCAGAAGATGTCGCAGAACAACCGCTTCGTGCAAACAATCTCCGCCACTGTAAACTTGACGTCACTAAAGGGAGCTGCTAATTTTACAGGACTCCAGACCTGGAAAGAACCAGGCGCTGGAGAAAACGCAACTGAGCAACACTCGTATTGGTGTTGACTTATAACAGCAGCTTGATAGCAAATATGACACATTCCATAAGCATAGATTGATAATCGAAATGCGAGACGGAACCCACCCGATGCCTTGAGCGCAGAGGGATCCGGAACGATCCCGGAAAGCCAAGACTTCAGTCTCGAAAATATCAACAGGTAAATGTACCGAAACTCCTCACGTTGACGGAGACAACACTTTCGGAACAAGCATCGGACGTCAGTATAGTAGAATAACTTGTAAGCGATAAGCGAGGAATTGACCTTTCATATTGATACGAAATGAGCGCCAAACCAGTGGAAGTAAGGTCTGCCTCGAACACAAGTATGGCCCGAATGAAAGAGATATCGAGACACTCGCACACATGACGAAAGTAGGCCTAATCGTGAACAGGAGTTAAACTCCGCGAGAAACATCAAGAAACTCATCCATGAGGAGAAATCAAGCTTGATCTCGAGCACAAGCACGGCTCGTCCGAGAAAGGCACCAATAAACTCACCCATGAGTGAAGTAAGGTGCGAGCCACACAAGCTCCAAATGAAAAGGATCTATCAAAACAGGCAAGAGCACAGACATGCGACAAACATCATCACACAACCAGTGGAACAAACAAATGAGATGACAACAACCAATCTCAAATGTCAGCTTAGATGTTTCATTAAGTAGAGTACGGCAATTCATATTGATACTTTTGACAGATGGACAACGCATCGACCATGATGCGTAGATGCATCGACTATTGAAAGAGTGTCATTCAAAGCGTCAGGTGTCCAGGCCGTCAGCCGATCAACCGAAATCGCACCAAGCTGATGGCACTCACAAAACCCACTCAAACGCCTGGAACTCCTCGAACTGACCAATATAGCATCTAAAATCAACCAAGCCCTTATCATTATGGATAAAACGATACAGTTAGCGATGCTGGACGAGGCCGAACCCAACCCCGTATGCCGAAATGAGATTCAACCAATAAGATCGATAAATTTATGCGTGACGTAGTAGATCGTTATGTAAATAGGAGAAAACCGATCACCAGCTGGAGATTAATTGAGGACAATAACAAAGTTCAATCATCGAAACCAAGTTGATTCAAGAGACCGAGGCAAACCGAATCCAAATCACCAGCGCATGACTTAAGGTCTATCCTCAGGGAGGAAGTGGAAAGAAAACTAGAAGTGTCCATTCATTATGAACCAACCGTACTCCGTATTGAGAATGCATGCATAGTGATAGCAACGACCGAAAACGATAGAAAAAAAGTTCAGTTAACTGAATAGTGCAAATTTAATATCACCAGCAGATCTCCTACCAATCACAACTCCAACCAACAAGTACAGAACCAAGCAATCCCGACGTACCAATACAAGCGAAGTCTGAAAATCAGCAGCACAAGACTAAATAACTAACAGCAGATTGCAAAAATTGATGTACCACGATACCAAAAACGTCCAGTTCCCTCTACCAAGAAAAACATCATCTAAATACTGGCCTTAGCAACCCGAAACGATAAGACACTACTTCACAACAAACACTCCATCCGGTTAGTAGAGCCCACATTAAATTTTTATTTTTTCAGATCGGAATATTAATTATTGCACTGGTTCATTTGTGCTCCAGAAAGATAAATTGAGTAGGAGACGAAATTCTCCTTGCTTAGCATAAGAGAAACTGATAGTTTTATTTTTAATTAAAGTATTTCCTATTATATGTGAACCTATTTCAACGACTGCTACCTCCGCGATTCAATCCATGATTGTTAAGTAATATTTTTCGTTCCGGATATGCTGGTAGAACTCATCAGTAAGACATTAGTTCTACCAACTCTATATCTATATAGGGCGCTGAGCCGGTAAGACAATTGGCTTGCATATATCTTTGCTGGACAATACATTATTTCTCGCGAGATTTTCTTTATTTTTTTAAATAATTAATTCTTTAATTATTATTAAAATTAACAAAAGATCATTGTAAATTGCCATTAATATAACAGCTTCAAGTCTATGAGAATAAATAAAATCTGAAAAGTCTTTTAAATAATGAATTGTGCTACAAATATTAACTTTTTGATTTCGAGCTTTAAGAATGCTATATGAACGGTCACTTTATAAGGATTCAATAACAGAATAATTCACGAACTCACTTAGCTTGCAACATGCCATCAGGAAGAACAATGGGCATAAGGAGAGTATCTCTTCTCTCTTTTGAAAGTCAATCTTTTTCTAGCTCTCTGGCATTTGGCACTGAAGAGCTAAAGAAGAGAAAAAATCGCGCGATTTCTCGAGGGCGATTATGAAATAAAAAGCAAGCAAGTGTCTTAGTGTGAGAGAGAGAGAGAGAGAGAGAGAGAGAGAGAGAGAGAGAGAGAGAGAGAGAGATTCGTTGGCTGGACGAACGCGCGCTGCACGGCTTGCAATTCTCTCTTTCCTTTTCTCTTATTCTGTTAAAAATGCACTTGTTCCAGCTGCGCGCTAATGAATGCCCCTTTTGCGACGCTATTACTAAAGTCCGGCTGCAGAAGGTGAATGCACAGGCGCTCGACCGACGCCCTCTCAAACGTCCGTCGCTGCAGACTCGACGAAATGCTTTTTGCCTGTTACTACTACTACTTGCTCTTTCACCCTCTCGCGCTCTTACTGTTTTTCCCGCGCTTCGTCCTCTCCGTCTGCCTGTCTTTCAGGATGGCTAGTGTATTTACGCGAGCGCTTTCCTTTCGCTTCTTAATTGGAAATTTGAGAGCTTTAGCTTTAAATAAGGTATGAAGGAAAGGCGAGAGAGCACTTTTAATTGCAGCATGTATAAGCACTTTTGAAACAAGAGAGACAGAAATACAAAATCTTTTGTACTTTGTTATTTTGTGATTTAATTTTTGCTTATAAATTTGTTGGAACTGCGATAATGTTGCGTAATAATGTTGATCAAGAATCCTTACAGTAAAGCATATTTTCTATATTTTATTTTTGCTGTCATTCAAAATCTTATTTGAATATTCAATTATATAATAATTCCTTCTTATTTTCTATCGAATTAGATCTAAAGCCGATTTCTCTATAGTTATGAAACAATAATAACTTCTTTAATGTTGGTGTGAAAGAAATATTCTAGTAAAGTTTTAAAGAAAATACATTTTCCTTTCATTTGTTTTCTTTAAAATTATCCTTTGATTTTTGCTTCCATAATTTCAGGTTTTTTAACCCTTTCAGTCACGCAATTCAATTCATTTGGTTATGGAAGTGCAAATATATGTTTCCAATGTATTTTTGAACGAAGAATCCAAATCAAGTGTCAAAAATTGAATAAATATAAAAACAACCCCTCAAATGGGGTGAAAACCACCCTTATAGTCATAAAATTCAATCCGTTTGTTATGGAAGTGAATAAATATCTACCTGAAAAAGATTTAGAAAATAAAAAAAAAATTTTAAAAAAAAAAAGAAAAAAAAACGAAAAAAAAAATAAAAAAGAAAAAAAGAAAAAAAGAGAAAAAGAAAAAAAAAAGAAAAAAAGAAAAAAAGAAAAACAAAAAAAAAAGAAAAAAACATAACTCTGCCACAGACGGTCCCAAGCCCGTGTTCTAATGAGGAGGGGGTTTTTTTACTTTCATAACCAAACGAATTCAATTTCATGACTAAAAGGGTGGTTTTCACCCCATTTGAAGGGTTGTTTTTATATTTATAAAATTATTGATATCAGATTCGTATTCTACGATCAAAAATACATAGAAAACGTATATTTGTACTGCGATAACAATAGAAATCAAATTTTGTGACTAAAAACAATAGGGAGCCGATATATCGGCTTCTGTGACTGAAAGGGTTAAGAAATGGAATAATATACACATTAAGCGTGAAAATTTTTGGTGTTTCTATATTTATGATACGCACTGTATTATTAGCATGGCTTAAATCAAATTTTAATAATTTTACTATTATTTTCAATTTTATATTTTTTAAAACAATGGTAACATTTTATTACACATAAATAACACTTAAATGACTTTGTATAAACTTATAAAACCTGCCAAAGAAAAGTTTTTTTTAACAGCAGTACACAGTAAAAAGGATTTCTTCTTTTTAGAACAAAATTTTCTTAAAATAAGATTCAACAAATTTAAGAATACTTTTTTTCTTATTTTAAGTCATGCTGAAAAGTTTCTTATTTTAAGAAACTTATTTACTATTTTAAGAAACTTATTTCTTCTTATTTTAATAAACTTATTTTCTTGATTTAAGAAATTTGGTCGCCTTGTTTACATTCGGAAAATGTAAGGTTAGGGTTTTGCCTTTATTGGTTTATTTCAGTTCGTACAAAACTTCAAGTGCAAGAAACTGTGCAAGAATGATCTAGGTAAGTGCCCAGTAATTGGACAAACGAAAATTGAGACCAGTGCTTGGTCAGTGACAAAAACTATAATTACTGATAAAAGATGATAAAAACACGTATTCATTAGCATTCATTGGCATAGTTTATCATATCAAGTATATAATTAAACCAAAAGTATGTCAATTTATATCTTAAATTTGATATAAATATAAATATAATATTTTGAGGTTATGTCGAGAACTGTGATATGCTAAATGCATAGTCCAATTGTACCTCCATTTCTATTTGCTGAACCCAGTAGAATTTTTAAACTTTCTTTTTTAATATAAAAAAGCATTCGTCTTTTTTATTGTATAAATTATAGTAAAACACGCCGAATTAACGATTAGATTTAAGATGTTGGAAAAATTTAGATTTTTGGCTCTGCAAGCACTGATTTCATATTTTCGTTTCAAAAAGTGTCCAAGTATTGGGTACGTTACCTTACTATTCTTTAAATATCATTTATTTTCGTATTTCAAAAGTATCGGATGGTTTTGGTCTTGCGTAGCCCTATAAAAATCGCCGAAGTCAATAGTTTTGTGAATTTTGTGGCGACCACAAGAACGCACAGTAATGCACTCTTATTTTAAGTACAGATTTCTTAAAATAAGTATAATACACGAATTCGTTACTTGTTTTAAGAACGAAAAACTTCTAAGATGCAACTAAAATAAGTAACTCTTTTTAATGTGTATTATCAGAATATTTAATTCTGTGGGTTCCCGGAGAATCGATATAAGACCACTTTTTTAAATCGAGTTTTGACCGATTTTGTATCCTTAGTTGGTATATTTTCAGATAAAAATGTAAAACATCAGAAAAGTGTAAAAGTTAGTGACTATATCTACTATTATGATTTTTTCGAAAACCAAGATTTTGATGAATTTCGATGTTTTTGAGGTCGCTGGATCAGAATACGTAGGTTTTTCAAAATGTCTGTCTGTATGTATGTATGTATATGTGTGTGTATGTAAGTATTGGTGATAATTTTGCAAATAAATCATCGAAACTTTCAGTTTATTTTAACAAATTTTGAAATTAGCAAAATTTTTAACAACAAAAAAAATTGTTTTTATTGTTTTATGCGTTAGATATGTATACAAGATGCATACATTCGTAAATTAGATGTAATTTCTGTACGATCAGTGTATCTTATAAATACTCAAAAGTTTGATTTTGTTACAGAATTGCGATTTATAATTTTTAAGATTTGTAAAAATGGTAAAAATCTATTTTTGTCATTTTACACGCTCGATGTCAAAAATATGCATATATCCGTAGAGTTCGTGTAATTTCCTTGCGATTGGTGTAATTTACACTTACTTTAGAGTTTATTTTTGTTAAAGAAATGCAACTTTGAAACTTAAACGTTTTTAAAATTTTTAAAAATAATTGTTTGTAAATTTATATATTAGATAAGTAAGAAAATGTGTACTTATTCATAAACAAAGCGTAATTTCCATACAATTTATATATCTAACAATCATGAGCGAAATACGATTTTAAATTTTGAATATGTATCGTATATGATCGGATTTTGCGATCACTATAACTTTTGAACACATACGTATTTTACATTAAAATTTTGTAGGTTTCAAATGATTAAGTTTTTGAAACAACAATGTACCATTTTAATCTAGCTTAACACCCTAGTCTATAACATTGTCAATATATTTTTGTTTATTCCTAAAATCACTTTTATCAATGTAAATATACAATAAATGATTGTGCATTAAATCTCTTTGAGAAAGCATTGTATTATAACAGGTATTAGCAGCGGTTTTTTTATTTACGTTAATTAATATTTTTAATATCACACACTTAACCACACATGATACAAATACAAATTCTTGATTTTAACTTGATTATAGTTGTCCGGTTCTTTCGTCACTGTTCTAAAACACGTAATTCAAATCACTAGTATAGTCTTTATGTATATAGCAAGTCAGCCAGCGAAATCTGCAGCGAAAATCCTGACTTCGATGTTTATTCGGTAAGCGTCCGAACAGCCGGTCGCGGGCCCCGCTGCGCTCAGCTCCGCCGCGATACGCAGCATTTGCAGGAAGACAGGGCGTGCCCTTATATTCGCGCTTCTCGGTATGCCGCGTATCCACGCACAAGGCAAGACGATGCGGCACGGCCACTATATATATATATATATATATATATATATATATATATATATATATATATATATATATATATATATATATATATATATATATATATATATATATATACATAATTTCGAGCGTGTCTGTGCCATGTTGACGTCACAACCAATCACGTTCGAGAATTTCCGGGCCTCGTCTGGTTTAGCTCTAATCCACCAGAGAGCGAGTGCTTAGGTATCTGATCCCAATAAGGTTATTAGGTACAGCCGTGCAGCAGACTGCTGATGTGTTTATCGCGCACCTCTTTGTTTATATATATATATATATATATATATATATATATATATATATATATATATATATATATATATATATATATATATATATATATATATATATATATATATATCGTCATCAACTGAAATGGATATATATATATATATATATATATATATATATCATAAAAATCGGATGTGATGTCAGGGAAGAAATAAAAAAATTGAACGCGCAAAGACGAAAATGAAAAGAAAAGTAGCAAGCATAATTTCAATTGAATTTTTTTCGTTAATGGATAAATCGTTTTCACAAAAACTTTTTTTATGTGAAATATTAAATTAATATCTCTTAATCATGTACCGATATGTTGCACATAAGTCTAATCAGTATTAGATATTAACATTTTAAATTTTTGATGAGGTTAGATACCATGATTTCAAAGTATAATAGGCCGCGGTGCGACCCCGAAGGTTTCGTATCATACATAATAATCATACTTGCCATCGTGGCGCTACCGCGCCACTTGATTTACCATTTGTTATTTACTATATTTTTATATTGTTATAGTTTTGCCTTTGTATGCTATAAAAGTTGTATTAGAGTAGTAGTATTAGTAGTAGTAGTAATATTTAATTATTTAAAACGGATATTTCCGGGTTTTGAATTTATTACTAATAGATGTTTGCAGAATGTTTATAACCACTAAAATAGTGACTATAAAAGTTTTAACAATGACTAAAAATGTTTTGTAGAATACCTTATTGTATATCACGTTTGATACTAATTAATGATGTTACATCAAACAGTTCATGCTTCAAATAGCTTAGAAAAGCCGAGAATATGTTGAGATGAAATAAAATAATAAAACTCAATCGAAAAATGGAATCCAGTCAATCGCAAGAACTCATAGTCATCGGTGAGTTCATCCGCAGGAGGGGGCAATGTAGTGTATCCATGACAAGTGGGAGAATCAGAAGAGGATAATATATCGGCGCAGAAGGCGCCTTGATTAACCGATTTACACGCACATAAAAAAGCCAGCGAGATGCGTATATCTATCCATACCACTAGCTCGCGTGTCTCAATACACTCACGTGTCTCATACGTACAAGGGGGATCGATAGAATGGAAGAAGAGGATCAAGAATGCGTTCGTGTTGAAGACAAGAGAATGACTTTGACGCGTGCGAGTCATGAACGAACTTGCTTGCTACGAGAGCAAATGAGAGAAAGAGAGAGATACATAGACCGACCAGAGGAGCTCGGCTCTTGGGGGTAGCAGCAGCAGCAACAGCAGGAGAAGGAGAGGAAAAGAGTCATCCGCGTGGGAAAGAGCGATCGGCGGAAGAGAGCGAGAAAAGAGGCGACGCGCTCCGAGTAGTATACGACGAGCGGCGCGGCGCGGCCGAGAGAAGATGAGTATACACTATGAAGAAGAGCGAGCGAGAGAGAGCAAGTGGAAGAGAGGATGGTCCTTGTGTCCTGAGGACCGACAGGATACCCTCGTCGGCAAGGAGTATCCTAGAGCCGTCGAGGATGCTTCACGCTCTCGTCCTCGTCCTCGTCGCTGCGTTCTCTTCCTCGCGAGAGCGAGGCGCACACCGAAAGACACATAAAGACAGACTTGAAATGAGAAAGAGAGAAAGCGAAGTTGGCAGAATGGAGTAAGCCGTTAGGGGTGTACAGTAGAGAATGAGTCGAGAATTGAGGGCTGCGAAAATACACGATTTGTATACCTGCTCGAAATCAGGATAGTCGGAATAGAGAGAAATCGTACAAGATTGTGGGGCAATGTGACCTTGTAAAAAGTTAAGCATGGTTATAATTGAAATTTTCACTTGAAATTCTGCCACACAATACCCATTCTTAACTAGAAAGTTACACTACGCTACGGTGATCATACTGGGAGACAATTTTTCAAAAACTCTTAACACTCATTTCTCGTTATTATAATTATATTTAACTCAGATTATTAACTTGTACCAAAACTTATTTACTATGTCAAAAAGGTCCATTCATAAAACTAATTTCATTTTTAAATTTTCATTTTCACCTTGGTATACAAAAGTTACAGCTAAAATAGCTATGGGTGTTCATACTGGAGTACTCTCCCCTATTCTAGTAAAAATGTTAAGCTTTAATAAAAAAGAATATCTTCCAGTTAATTATTGTAAATAGGTATTTAAGATTATAAAAACGTATTTGTTTATTAAATTGCTAAAAATATATTTTTTGAGCTATTAATTAGAAAGAGATTTAGCAATTTAAAATGTATTTGTTAGAATAAAGAATTTTATATTGGGACAATTAAATTAATCTGAGAAAGTGCCAATGAATTGGCAGCGGTTTTCTCATACATAATTGCAGACTTTTATGTATTTTAATTTTGATATCCTTGAATTTTAGAGACAAATTTGAAACAACATTTTTCGTGTTAACATATATGTGCGGTTACGCCATGATCAACTAGGCCGAATCAGGACTCAAATTATTCATAGTAAATGAAATAAAAGAAAAGTAGAAATGCAGGAAATGAAGCAAGAAAAGAGAGGAAGAAACGTCGCACAAGGGAGAATGGGAGTCAAGGAGGAGCCGAGGAGGCCGAGATGCCTACTTTCAGAATTCGACGACTCATCCTCTTCGTTTCTCTTTGGGCGCTGCAAATACGCTCCCCGCATGAGCTACGCACTTCCTCCTCTAAGCTCCACCCGTCTCTTTGAGCAGTAGCAGCAGCAGCGGTGGTAGCTCACCCCTGGCAAAGGGATGAGGAGGACGACGTCGACGACGACTTTGTCGACTTGGCTTCGTTGCTGGGGTGCCCCATGCGCTCTCTCCTTCGAGAACCCCTTATACACGTACAGCCGTTATGCCACCCGCCACCCGCCGTCTAAGTATAACGATGCCGCGACTATATGCTTCGAAGCACCAACACTGCGGGCGTGGGACACGCACACAAGAAATATTCAAAAGTAATACTATCGTTCATACTATTATCAAATTAATATAAGCACCATCTTCTAAAACAGTTCTTATAATAAGAGTCAGCTAAACTGAAATAGATGGAAAATATTGAAATTTTGATAACAAAATAGAAATTTATGCCTGTAGTGAATTAATAGTATCTTATTTTTAAATGTTTTAAACACATACAAACATACATTCACATACACAAACACCAGCATATACAAAAGTGGCTCCCGCAGCAATAGTTACACATATATTCTATACGGCAGAGGGAGTCACTTTCGACTACACGCACGCACGCACGCACATACGCACGCACATATTATTATTGATAAAATTTTCTATCATTTAAAGAAAGTATCTGTTTTAATCTAAATTTAAACTTATTTGCTTTTACGGCGCTTTCTTTAACATACAAACTCAAAGTGGTTATTACTTATTTTATATTTTATTAAATAATCAAATGAAAACTAATCCGTTCGGTATTAATGAGTTTTAATGCCAAAAATAATGAAAATACTGAGTTATGAATCATTTCAGTTTATCATAACGAAAATTATAATTGAATTAACAACTGATACGTAGTCGAGCGGGACAAAATCTTGGTAATGAAGATGACCCGGGTTCAAGCCCGGGTGAGGTCAGATTTCTTTCTGTTACAATTGACAAAAAATGATGTCCTCAACTTACTATTAAAAATGGTAAATTTATCTGTCTAGAATTCGCAATAATTATAATAAAATTTCTCTCAGTGTAAGTATCCACTTACAGCATTAATATATTGAAAGAAGGTGGTGTTTTTATTGAATTTAATAATAAGATGAAAGCGGCTTAATATAATAGAAGAAAATAGTGAACGAGTTGATGTATTACCCTAATAACCCTGAATATTGTCACAGACACACACGTCTGCAACGCTTGCAGCGCGAGCATATGAGACGAGTCAGCGATAAGTGGAGCCGGACTATGATGAAGGAAAGTGATGATCCGTGGTGTGAGTACGAGACCCGCAGACTGGGGACCTGGGTTCGAGTCCCGTCGTCTACTTTTTTCGATGCTTACCTCGTCTCCCATTCATACGTAACAATATATAATATTAAATAAGAAATATTAATATTATTTATTCCAACGCTTAAAATATTTAAATTCTATGATATATCACACACTTTATGAGATATTGTTAAAAATGTAAAAACTTAAATGAAAGATACAATCTACCTATATATGATAAATGCCATCACCCTGTTCAAAGATTTTTCTTTGAAGAAGCAAAAAGGATATGTAGCTACAGCAAGATGGAGAGTATCATACGCTGCAATTACAAAGTAACGCGAAAATCACAAAGCGAAGAAAAGAGAGCGAGAGAAGCCAATGACGCAAGAGAGATAATCTCAACGCACAGAGAGACAACGAACAGTCTACAAGCACGCAAAAGTGTGTCTGTGTGTATAGGTATGTGTGACGCGAGCGCAAAAGAGAGACAGAGTGAATAAGAAGAGAAGAGAGAAGAATACTTTAGCCGCGTGTACGCGGATTGCAGAATCAAGTGTGCTCTCGCGGAGAGATCCTCGATGGCGACATAAGTACGCCAGTAGGTGGTAGACGCGCAGGAGTTGCTGCTGTCGCTGTATACCACTGAGATCGACGGAGATGAGGCGAGAGTGCGCGGCGCTCTCCAGGCACTTTTCGGAGGATGAGGATAAGATACACGAGAGATTTCAGATTCGAGTCGACCACGTATACATATGTTCAAGAGGAAAATGGAGTTTTCGACTCACTTGAGTGTACGCGAGTGTTTTTGGGTAAATGTGCCCATTATTGTGCTCGTGACCGATCAAGCTATGATCGGTCGCGGATGAGGAATGATTTTACAAAACCTTTAATATTAATGAAGAAAATATGAACATTAAGGGACTGCGTTTGTTATTTATCTGTTACTCAATATCTCAGATTAGGGACTTTATAAATTAGAGTGATAAAACCACTGTCAATCCATAAAAGAATTTTGTTACGATGAGTGTAGGTGGGGTACCTCTATCCCCCACAAAGTGAACATTTTTTTCATTGTACTTCTCCGAAACTATCGAACCAATTTTGATGAAAATTTCTGTACGTACTTTAGGCTAGTCCAATAGTCCAACGCACATAAACATACTCGTACACTCATCCACTTACATATTTACACAAATGTATAAAAACGCATGCACAGTCGTACAATTTTGCACACACATACATACTCATGCACATCTATACATACGCACTTACTTCGCGCATGCTTACACGAAAATGCAATCGCACACATAATCATACACAAATACATACTCACAAATACCCTCAAAGCTTTAAAAAACTATTTGATGCAAAATTTTGGGCCATTTATTAGTTAACTAAGTGCAAAAAATAATAATCCCCTTTGGGGGTCTATAGCTGCGCACTAAAGGGTTAAAACCAATTGTTAAAATTTATTTTACGAAGTAATACTTTTATTTCAAATTTTATTATATATTATAAAATATTATAAAAATATCAATAGAAACCTACAATCTGTAATATTTTCGCTGCTATATTGATACATAGAATCAAGTAACGATAACTGCATTGTTTTTTTTAATTCTTTGGTTTAAAAATTATAATGGACTTGCTTAATTATGGTTCTGAAAAATAGCAACAAACCCGAGTAAAAATGATTTTATATATAATTATATATGGTTATATATGATTATATATGATTATATATGATTATATATAGTTGTCTACAGTTATACATGGATTAAGATTATATAAAATTGTACATATATATATATATATATATATATATATATATATATATATATATATATATATATATGTATATATAACTGTATATGATTGTATATTAATTTGTACAACTATATATGTTTATAAACTGTTATATACAAGTATATATAACTATATACAATTATATATAAAAGTTTCTTTACAATTGCAGTCGGTTTTATGAACTGTATATATAATTATATATGAATATATATGATTATATATATATATATATATATATATATATATATATATATATATATATATATATATATATATGAATATATATGATTATATATATATATATATATATATATATATATATAATATAGTTATATATAAGCATATATAACTATATACAAGTTGAAATTCATGAATCGTGAAAATTTTATATATTACTATACATATGTATATATAACTGTATATGATTGTATATTAATTTGTACAACTATATATGTTTATAAACTGTTATATACAAGTATATATAACTATATACAATTATATATAAAAGTTTCTTTACAATTGCAGTCGGTTTTATGAACTGTATATATAATTATATATGAATATATATGATTATATATGTTCGTATTCAGTTACATATAAAATATTTTACTTTAACGATGAGATTTTACATAGTTATATACGATTATATATTTTTATATATAAATACATATTGAATTTTCAAGTGTTCATAAAATATTTTTTTAATGCATAACTGATCGGAGTAGGTGTCCAGGTCATTATGGTGACCGATGCGAGGTTTTGGTAGTACGCTCCGTAGTTTTTGGTGTCTAGATATAGGTACAGTTCAGAAATCTTGGTATCGCGACCTCGTTATTGACCGACATAATTACTTCGATACATTCTTCGAGAAGTATGTTCATATAGATACAAAAGATACGGAGCGCGTTACCTACACTTGTCGTCGGCAACCAAAGCATATATACATTAAAAACTACAAAGCACACTACCTAGATGTCGTCATTGGCTATTATAGCCACCTAATAGACGAAATCTCCAACCAGTACCTACATGTAGATACAAAAAACTACGGAGCGCGTCACCTAGACATCGGTCACCATAACCATCTAGACATGTTCTTCGACCAGTACGTATATTTAGACATCAAAAACTATGGACCGCATTATCTAGACTTCGCCATCGGCCACCATAACCACCTGAACACCATCTTCGTCCAGTATGTATATGTAGACATAAAAAACTATGGAGCGCATTATCTACACTGGTCGTCGTCTATTATGACCATCTGGATCCCATCTCCGACCAGTACCTACATCTAGACACAAAAATACGGAGCGCGCTACCTTGACCTCGTCATCTGCACCTATAACCACCTGGACGCCGTCTCCGACCAGTAGTTATAGCTAAACACCAAAACCTACGGAATGCACTACCTGGACCTCGTCATCAGCCTAGATAACCACCAAGACTAAGCGCGTTACACTCAGGCCCGTCTTCCAACAGTGCCTGAACATTTACCGTACAACAATATATTACTTTTTACTACCAACTCTATTTTACTATTGTGAAGTAAAATTTTCTAAGTCCATTTAAATATAATTGTATATAAGTATATACAACTATATATGAGTTGCCTACCAATATACATTATAATACATTTCGGATACTACTTTTACAACAAGAGTTGTTGGGGAAGTGGTTAAGGTAATGGCTTCATAACTCAAAGATTTTAGGTTCAAATCCCACGTGGGGCAATCTTTTTTTCTTGTTAATAATTTTTTGTAATAAGAAATACATAAAACATTGCTAATCTTCAATAAAAACTATTTTTTGTGTTAAATTTGCATAAATTAATTATTATATTATTAATTTATTTAATTTAAAATTTATATACAAGTATATATAATTACTAGGGGGTACCCCCTGCTCGCTCCGCTAGCCAACCCTCAAATCATCATGAAATTTTTTGTTTTTATGAAGGTTTTCTATTTTTCCACACCATCCGGGAGGTAAAAAGATTGGCGCGTTTTTTTTGTTTTGTTAATTAAGCTTTTTTATACATTCAAATTTATGTTTTATTTAATTCATTTACAAATAAATATATGTAACTCATACTTACATTTATTTATATTTAGTTTTAAGTATTGTATTTTTTAACATATACATGTATTTTAATTTTGGGCATAGAGCGTTTCTTACACATAAGAATTATACACGTAATTATTGTACACAATTTAGCATTGGTCAAATTATATATAGATATATTTGACCAATGTTAAATTGTGTACAATAATTACGTGTACAATTCTTATGTGTAAGAAACGCACTATGCCTAATTTTGTTTTTTATTTGAATGTAATATTGTAAAACTCTTTTTAATTCGTATGTAATAATATATATATATATGTAAATTTAATATTAATGAATATAATTAAAAAAAATAATTCTTTTGAATGTAATAAGAAGTTTGTCTGTGAGTTAGGCAAAAATTTTTTCTAAAGGAAATTTAGAGTATGAACTTATTTATATCGCTGTTCAACTATAACACGGTTAGGAGAATCAAACATATTTAAAAATTCGAAACCGATAAAAATTAAATTTGATGAAATCCCGAAAAAAAGAATACATAAGTATATACATTTAAGAATACTTATAAAAACTATTAATTTAAATAAAAATATTGTTTTGGGTAAATTATTTACAGAAATTCAAGGTTTTTTAAGAAATAGTTTGATCCAAAGAAATAAAAACAATGAAAATGAGTTGTTTGGAGCAATCACTGATGGTCGATTTAAATTAGACATATTATTATTAAAAAAGGATAGTGATATTGCTAATAATGAGCAAGGCACTAAAATAGAAATAATAGGAGATTTACAAGAACTTGGTATGAATATATATTAATTTTAATTTATGGGAAAATATACAAAACTGAAATAACTACTTAACTTCAATAGCTATGCTCTAATATATTTTTTTTTCTCGAGTGTATCACCCTTCACTTTAAATTTTAACTATTGCTAATATATTCGTTAATATCTACAGGAAAAAGTTATATTTTAAAAATTAATACTTTGGAACATATGAAGATTCTGGATGAGGATAAAATGGTAGTAGAAGATCTAATTTTGGGATCAGAAATATTTCTGATTGAGGTATTATATAACATTTACTACTTAATAAGCTGAAAAGTTTGGGTCATTGTATAATTGTATATTATATAATTTTTAATCTAGATTTTTAATTTGTTTATTACTTTCCTATAATTTTATTTTTTATTATATTATACTATTTTCAAATAATATTTACATTAAGTTGCCCTTAACCTTCAGCCAATTAAAACAAACTTTTTTTAATACTGAATATTATTTATAAAGTTATTATATTTTAGAAAAACCAAGAAATTATTGATGAAAACAAAGAATCAGAAAATCAGTAAAATGGAATAACCTGCACTGATATGTATAATGAATAAAACACTTTATAAATTTATAAACATTCACAATTATTGTTATAAACAATTTTTATATGTATAATATGTATATAGAAAAAAAAACAAAAATAAAAATGATAATTAATAGAAATAAGTAAATGAGGAGGGCATGAGGAGGGCTGGGAGGAGGGCTATGAGGAGGATACAAAGAGGAGGGGCGAGGAGGGGCGAGGAGGGCAAAAGATAAGATCAAAATAACGTATTTTTTTAAACGATATTACCTTGTTTTGAGGTGGAGAATGAGGAGGGCAAAATGAGGGGCGAGGAGGGGAGAGGAGGGGCGAGGAGGGGCGAGGAGGGCGTAAATCTTATAAGATTTACAAACAACTATATAATATAAGAAGATATATAATCCTATATGATACCTATTTTCCTACTTATATTCAAATTAACAGTAACGACGTAATCAAATATAGAGTTAAACTAACATCATTTCTCAGCATCTAATAGCATGTTTTTAAGCAATAGTGAATAAGTGTAATATAAAAGCATGCTATTTTATAAAGGGTTAGTGCCTCATTGTGAGTGGGAAAAAATCAACCTGATCGTTCACCGACCTTCGATGGCTGAATATGTCCAACGGAATTTTCAACCGCGTTGTGTGGGATGCAGCGAGCAGTTTAGATAAATTACCTAGATTTAAGTTTATTATAGAATTAATTATTATTTGACCTGAAGAAGGGTCTAAGAGACACCCGAAACGTTGGCAACATATTCATATAAATTAAAACAATTTCGTCTACAATTTGCTATTAGAAGCAATCATTTAAAATTTATCAAAGTTAGACGTTAGAATCATTCTTTAATTAACGAATGTTCGTATATACATCTTACATAAATTCCAATAATTATGTATCACGTTATTCTATATACAATTGTATATAAGTTACTCATATATGATTATATATAAGATTTTTTTACTCGGGTATGTTTTAGAACCATAATGAAACAAATCCATTTTCTTAACTATAATGAACTGCCACTTAAGCAGTAGTACCAAACTAGTAATCCAATTATTTCAGAATAAATTATAAACTTGTCAATTATAAATCCAACCACAGTTCAAGTACCAGTATTTGTAAGAAAATTAATTATGAACAAAAATTTTAAAATCGATTTTTTCGAAATTAGTAAAAGTGGACTTGTATATGAGGAATATATGAGGAATTATATGAAGAATTCTAAAAAATCTCGGCTGATAAGTTATTCGAAATGTGACGAAAAATAAATGATAAGACGCGATATCTGAGTTGATCTACTCTTGAGGCGCGCTCCGAGTTAACCTCTTCTTCGAATGCGCGCCGAGTTGATGGGTTCTTCCGCTCAGCCGTCGATATACTCTATGATATGCACAATAATAGCTATAGTGAGCGAATGCCTTATGGATATGACTAAATTTATTTGCCGTAGAATTTTATATGTTATTCCATATGACTCAAAACACTTTCCTACACTGGTTAAACATTCTTAGAAGCTTTCCTTCAAAAGTTCGTCCGTACACGGTAGCTAAATTCAATGAAAACCCCACAAAATACTGTCTGTAAGATGGGTAAAAACATGTCCAAAAAATTCACAAGTATTTATCATTACATTATCCCGACCATTCCTCGAGTTGTTGTCAAATCAACTTGATTAACGTGAATAAAAAAGCAAACACTGATATTAGACAAAATTTGAAATATAAATAAAACGCAGGATGGGTCAAAACCAGCGTTGGGCTCATTTGGATTTCAGATTCCCTAGGTCCAAGTGATCAAATTTGACATTGTAGTCAGCCATGTTTAGATCGTTGGCGCGAATTGCCGTGGGGTGTTCTGAAACCCATCCAACTCCTCCCGATTACCTAACCTGTTGAATTTCGATTGTTTTGATTTCCTTGCATCTCCTGCAGGTCGGATAGCTGACCACAATCTAAAATTTTCTGACTAGGACCTAGGAATTCTGTCATCTGAAATCCAAATGAGCCCAACGCTGGCCAAAACATGTCCAAAAAATTAACAAGTGCTTATCAAAATAATCTTCCGACCCTTCCCCGAGTTTTTGCCAAATCGACTTGATTAGCGCGAATGAAACACAAAACATTGGTTTTTGATTTGACTATATAACATTTATTTGACTAATTACCATATCACAATATTTAATCACGGCATTATTTGACGAACTATTTTAGATTTAATTTATTTTGTTAATTAAATTTAAGAGTGTGAAAACTTTTCTTTAAAGCCTCGAAAACTAGATTTCATATATTTGAAAACTGTAGTATATTTTGCTCATTCTTTACCCTTTTAAGGGTATTTTTGGGGAGATTTCACTTATTTTTTAGAGTTCTTAATCCTCTAGTCTTAAACTTAATCCGGCCCTTTAAAACAATGCTGCACAAAGAGAATTTTCTGATAAAAATTACCGTAAAAATTATTATTAACGTGGGATACGCTGACGTCAGGGAAAACATTACATTACTGAGTGGTAACAATTGTCATGATTAACGGTAAAATTTACCGTACAGAATTGTAAAAATTATAATGAATAGTGTTAATTTTTTACCGTTCATCAGGATAATTTTTCCTCTGAAGTCATGATGTTTCAGGTTTACAATAATTATTTATTACTGTAATTTTTATCAAAAAATTCTCTGTGTACTTTTTTGTTTTTTTTTAATTTTATATGTATGATAATTTTATAATACTGAAAAATAAATATGTACATCAGATCGAAGTGAACTACCTATTTCCGATTTTGTAATACGGGCCTAACAAGGAAACTACCCGAGGTGTACCTCACCGATTTTCTTGATATTGAAATGAAAACCACCCTTAAAATTTACCCCAAAAAACAGTTTCTTTATAATATCTCAAAAACGAATTGAAATTTTCCGATGAAACCAACGCCAATTTGTTTCTTCTCAAAATGCGCTTCTGTGGTAACCCACACAGCATGAAATATTTCCTAAATATAACTGTAATATTTCTTGTAAGATTTGAAATATTACAGAAATATTTCAGTGAAATATTACTGTCATATTGTTATGTCCGCCTATATGGGGCATTGTAATATTTCATGTAATGTTCAAGAAATATTTCATGAATATTTCGTGTAATATTTCATGAAATATATCCGAAATATTAAGTAAATATTCCAAATTATAAACATTACTATATAAAGAAATATTTCACGGAATATTTCAGAAATATTTCAAAAATGTTTAGCGTAATATTACATGAAATGTTTCTGAAATATCTCTGTAATATTTCCAACATAGAACGGCTTTTCTGAATCTTTCTTGGAATATTTCAGAAATATTTCAAAAATGTTTAGCGTAATATTACATGAAATGTTTCTGAAATATCTCTGTAATATTTCCAACATAGAACGGCTTTTCTGAATCTTTCTTGGAATATTTCAGAAATATTTCAGAAATGTTTAGCGTAATATTACATGAAATGTTTCTGAAATATCTCTGTAATATTTCCAACATAGAACGGCTTTTCTGAATCTTTCTTGGAATATTTCAGAAATATTTCAGAAATGTTTAGCGTAATATTGCATGAAATGTTTCTGAAATAACTCTGTAATATTTCCAACATAGAACGGCTTTTCTGAATCTTTCTTGAAATATTTCAGAAATATTTCAGAAATGCTTAGCGTTATATTGCATGAAATGTTTCTGAAATATCTCTGTAATATTTCCAAGATCAAACGGCTTCACTGAATCGTTCTTGGCATACAAAGTCAGTCAACTGTAAGGAATTTTATCAAAAAATTAATCGGAAATATATTTTAAATAGAAATATTATTCTAAATAATGCTTAATGAATAATTATAAAATAATCAGTAATAAAAATAGATTTTTTATTCTTCGGGAGGATGCAGTAGGTTAAATGTTTTCCTCTTTTGACCAGCAGTGCTGAAAAATAAATATATAAATGAATTATTATAATGAATAAAAACAATCATGTTTCGGTTGTGGAAAAAAACTATCATGACGGCAGCAATGGCGCTAGTAAAAAAGTTACTCTTTCGTCTGCCATGCTTTTCTCGTTAACATGAGAAAGCGTATATCTATATATATATGTGAAAAATGGCCGACGACGGAGTATTCTGCCATAGGTCGCATGTAGATTTTAAGTTCCAAAAATAATATATAAAATGCTTACTTTTGCTCACGCTTGAATCGCGTTCCTGCAGCATCCAGCCATTTTGAAACGCTGGTCTTCACGTCTTTATCAGTTGCTGTAAATATCGGCTTTACAGCATCTGTGAAAAAATAGTGCAAAATATCTGTTATGTGTTAATAATTACTGAAATGTAAGAGTCTTTACCATTATATGGTGAAAAAATCTTTTTGTTAAATTTTCGCAAAAGATGAAGTGTTAAAAATTGGTACACTCGACGTTATAAACATCTAATCGAATGAGTTTGAATTTTTTTTGAAATTCTATAATGAGGTTAGCGAAAATGAGCATACAATCCAATAAAGTTGTAGAATTTAAAAAAAATTAAAATAAATTCGATAAAAATACTGCATTGAATGTATAAAAATAAAAATAAAATTAATTGTCAAGAATCTTGTAAACGATTAATATTTTTTTATTATATATATTTATTATTATTATTTTATTTGTTTTATTTTTATTTGTATATTTTGTCAAAAAGCTTAACCAGCATGAAAATTTATTAAAAATTTAATAAATAAATTTCAACGTACTATATTTGTTTTAATACATTTTCTATTTACTTTCTTTTTAGCTTGAACGTTTTTATAAAACTTTCTACCGCATTTTTTCGGTGTAAACCATGTAATAAAATTTTATTATCACAATTTTTTGATTAAAACCTTTTTACAAAGCTATTCGCTTTGAACAGTTGTATATTATAATTAAATAATAAATTAAGATAGTAATCAAAATAGTATATTGTGTACTTAGGGTGAAATGTAGTCTTTTTTTGCCCGCGTAAGCACGAGCCGAAGGCTAGTGCGTATTGCGACTCGAAGCCGAGTATTTACTGCAATCACACAAGGGCAAAAAAATACTTTTCACCCAAAGCACACATCGTACTTTTTGTCATATCCGTCTTGATTTTGTGTGTTTTCAATGCATCTAGATCGAGTGTTATTGCGGCTGTTTTTCGAATCGGTGCAAACACATATTTATAAAACCAAAATAAAATATCAAAAGTAAAATAAATATATATATATATATATATGTGTGTGAATATTTTACTACATTATTTATTTTATTTTTGATATTTTATTTTGGTTTTGTGAATATGTGGAAGTACGTATTCGTTCTGTACAATTTTTTATCCCTTCACGAGATTTTAGCCAGATACTTGAGTAGCTACTACTTAACAGTTAGCTAACGCAATTAGCTAAACGTCAAATTCTTAATGAGTTCGGGTCGTCAATTTTCTATCAGGGTATTTATATAATTTATTGATGAGTTACTAATTTGTTTTTTGTCATACACGAACAAATTTCGATGTGATTTCTGTTTTTCGAAATAATGCTTTCTCGTGAATTGTAGAGTTCATTTCACTTTAGTGCCGCAATTATACCCCAGTCTACCCTATAATAATAGTAAAACATACATATATATATATATATATATAAAAGTAAAATAAATAATATCGTAAAATATTCACATATATATATGTGTGTGTGTGTTTGAATATTTTACTATATTATTTATATATATATATATATATATACTGGGGTATAATTGCGGCACTAAAGTGAAATGAACTCTACAATTCACGAGAAAGCATTATTTCGAAAAACAGAAATCACATCTGTTTACTAACTATATCTAACCGACATCAATCTGCATTACGTATGCATGAGTAAAATAAGAGAGCGAGAGAGAAAGAGAGAGAGAGAGAGAGAGAGAGAGAGAGAGAGAGAGACTTATATGATGAAAAGGAATTTAATTTTTTTTTAGATGAAAATGGTGTACTCACGCTCTTAAATTGATCCGCCCTTTCGATGCAGCTCCCTATGAGTGCAGATCTCAGTTGTAATCCGCTTGAATCGAGAAAAGAAAAACAACAAAGAACAATAAAAATATTCTTATTTGAAAAATAAATGATAATACGTAATAATAAATTAGCATTTTTTTAATTACTTACGATTTCTTTATTATTTGCTTCAGACACACCAGTATACACGTGCGAGATCTGTCAATCTTTTACCGCCATATACAATTTCAGGCGAGACTAGGTATACGACGTGACGTATGCTACAAATTACTAGTCGTATCTCGCGACTATCGATTATAGCGCGCGAGAGTTAAAAAGTACATTATAATATTATTAAGTAGGTATCGTACATTATATATATATATATAGTTCTTTGTAATTATGTTTATTTTTTTAATTATATTAATAAAATTAGAATATACGCAAATCTATTTATCAATTAAGAATGTGCGTACATTCGTCAAATTTGATTAATGTAAAAATTGTATATATATATATCTCACGTTCCGAAATTATCGATTTTTTTTTTAGTTTAGATTAAAAGTAACACCATGAATATGAAGACAACATTGTTTTATGACGAGAAAATACATAAAATCAATTTTTACAAGAAGTGGAATTATCCGGTTTTGTTCACCCCCTCCTCATATAGATTAATAAAATTCCTAATCATCTAATAATTAGAAAAATTTTCCATCAAAAATTAAAACATTTCAATTTCTTTTACAAAATTATTTTCTTTTCGACAAAAAATGGTCAAGATACAAAAATTTGATTGAATATTCTTCTCCATATTCCAAATCATGTCAATTTTTTTTTTCAATAATTTTCCCTCATACATTTCAGAAATATAACCGTTTACTAAATATGAAAAAACATACAGGTCACGAGATAGTAAAATGATACTATTTTGAAAATGTTCGCGAATATTCTTCTCCATATTCCACAAAAAATGACGTTTTCGTGTATAACAAAAGAAGGAAATAATATATTGGATAACTTATATATTATATATAATAATATATATAATATATAAGTTATATCCAAACTTTGAGATCGGTTAAGTTAGGTATTTTTATACTATTTCTAAGGTATTCAAAAACCCGAAAATCGACAAAACGCTATAAAAACAAATAAACATAGAAAAATAAAAAAAAATGTAATATTTGTTTTTTTAAATTTAACATCCACACACACACATGCACATCCATACAGACATTTTCTAAAAATAGTGTATTTTGATTTCTTAAGTCTCAAAACATATTTCTAACAAGTTTTTAGCAAAACTTCTTTTTACTATCACAAACCTTCCTCTGTGAAGAAACAAAATGATTAGTTAATTATTTTGCCTAATTATAACATTTCGTGAAATATTTCATTAATAAATAGTTCAGAAATATAAAAAAAAGCTTCCAAAATTTTCAAATGAACATGTCGTGTAATATTACAGTAATATTTCTGTAACGTTTGGAGAAATAATTCAGGAAATATTTCATTAATATTTTCTGAATTATATCGAGTAATATTTAGCGAAATATTTCAGAAATATTACAAGATAGCTTTCAAAATTTTCAAATGAACATTTCTTGTAATATTACAGTAATATTTCTGTAACGTTTGGAGAAATAATTCAGGAAATATTTCATTAAAATTTTCTGAAATATATCTTGTAATATTTACGAAATATTTTGGCAATATTACAAGAAAGCTGCCAAAATTTTCAAATGAAAATTTCTTGTAATATTACAGTAATATTTCTGTAACATTTTATGAAATAATTCAAATAATATTTTATTAATATTTTCTGAAATATATCGTGTAATATTTACGAAATATTTCATAAATATTTACTGAAAACTTTCAATTTGTATTGTTGGTAATATTACAAGAAATATTTCAGAAATATTTCAGAAATATTCCATGAAAACATTACATGTTGACTGTTGGTAATATTACAAGAAACATTTCAGAAATATTTTAGAAATATTACACTGAAATATTTCTTGAAAGATTACATTTAAATATTTCATGCTGTGTGGGAATCGCTTTCACTCTGAAGGGTTGTATCCCTTATTTTTTATAAGGGTATATATGACTTTTTTTCGTTTTTTTTTCTTCAGAAATTTCTTAAATAACCTAATCTTATAAAAAATCGTTCAATTATAAACAATATTAAAATTAAAAGTTTACCGGTCTCGGGAGTTTTAAAAAAAATTATTTAAAGGGGTAACGACCCCTTAACCCGAGTTTTCTGACATAGGCCTTAATAATTTACTTAATTTTGTCATCTATTGTAAAACATGAAAAAAACATAACAAATATATACATACAAAAATACCCTTACACTTCACCCCTAAAAATCATGTTTTTTTAATATCTTAAACGAATTGAAATTTTCCAATGAAATCAACGCCAATTTATTTCTCATAAAAATGCGCTTCTTTGGCAATCGCTTTCACTCTGAAGGGTTGCATCTATTTTTTTATAAGAGTAAATGTGATTTTTTTTCGTTTTTCTCTCCAGAATTTTCTTAATTAACCGAATCTTATAAAAAATCATTCTGTTATAAACAATATTGAAATTTAATGTTGACCAATCCCAGGGTTTTAAAAAATAAAAATTATTTAAAGGGGTAACGACCCCTTAACACGAGTGGTTTTTTATAAGGGTAGAGATGACTATTTTTTTCTCCAGAAATTTTTTAATTTGTTCAATCTTATTAAAAGTCTGCATACTATTAATGATATTGATGTTTAATATTGAAAAGGAGAGAATGGTAGAAGAAAAAAGCCAAAGGCATAACTACCGTTAAACGTGGTATCTGGCATACACTATTAAAATTTTCTTAATTTTGTGATATATTGCAGAGTATAAAAAAATAATTAGATATTTTCACTTGCTCCTATGATGATTTAAGAAAAGAAATGCAGCCTTACAGTTCACCCCCAGAAATACTTTCTATTTAATTTCGTAAAAACAAAGTGCCATTTCTTATTAAACATCAATTTATTTTTTCAACAAAACGTATGTTGACATTGCTCATATTTTGATTGGTCGCTTTCATTTTTATGAGTTTAAATAACATTGTATAGTTGTAATTTCAATTTTGTATTATTTCAACTGCACCTTTCTTTTTGTTCTTGACCCACGGTCAATCTGTATATGGCATTTTGTCCGTTAATTGAAATAAAAATAAAAATAAAAATAAAATAAAATAATATTGTTAAGGGTCTTTCTACTATAAATAAATATATTGAATTTCAATAAATCAAATTTGACATTTGACGCGTATGGCAGTTAAAAAAAGGAGAGTGAAATATTTCTCGACGTTTTCTTTGATTTAAATATGTGCTATTTTACTATAAAATAAAAATGTATTTCACAAATGCATGTAATACAATTTTTTTTAAATGTTATACCTTTTAAGTTTATTTAATATATAAGTAATGTATGAAAGCTAAGAATATTTTGGTGTGCAGTTTGTGCTTTTATTAGGTCATCGAATACCAAACATTTATTTTTATCCAGTATTCGAATCAGCAGCGATAACAATACGCAATCGTTGTTTTTAAGCAGTTACATTTCGCATCTTTTTCTGTTTGCATGGGCCAGTGATCAGTGAAATAAAATTTTATTATAGTTTTACGAATTAAAAACAAAATAGTTGTTTTTTGCTAATTATAAGAACCTTAAGGTATGCATATTATTTATTAAGCATTACATAAATGCAAAATACCCTAGTGGCAATCAAACATGTATATATATAAATGAACAAGAGTGTACTTTTGATATTAACATAAACTTTTCATAGAGAAAATATTTAGTATAATTTAGCGATTTCATTTTGGATTTGCCACACTAGTTTATATTTATATACGTATATATACACTATCTTATAGAATTTCTATTTTATAAAAAATTTACACTTTTGTACATTTATTTACACTATTATACACAGATTATGTGACAATGAGAGTTAAAAACCTATTATTTTATGTATATTTGATATTATTGAGTCATTATATATTTTTCGATGCTATTATTTATTATTTGTTGTATATTCATTGTCAATGTTAACTCATATATTTAATTTTATTGTCGAATTAAAACAGAAATACACTTTTATACACTTTTGTACATTTTTATATATTTGTATACACTTATATACAGTTATATATACTTTTTTATTTTCACAAGGGTATTAAGGTCGATATATTAAATTTCTAAAATTAGTTGAATGCTCATAGACGTTTGTAAAATTAATTTAAATATTTTTCTTTTTTATTTAATCAAATACTAATACATTAATTTATAAAAAAGTTTTAAATATCTCTAACAGAATTAGTTCATATTATTACATTTTGAAAAAATTTTTTTACAGCATATTATATAATCATCTTACTCATACTCATAATAGAATGCAAATTCTTCATTTATTTTAAATTTCAAATTTTTTTGGATCGACTGTGTATGTTTCAGATATTAAGAATGACTATCAATTCGATGAACGTTATAAATTTGCTTCTAATAACATTTCAAGCTTTAAACTTACCAAAAACTCCAGAAACACCTCAAGAGATTAGTTTAAAAAATAGTATTGAGAATATTCTATTAAATGCTATGAAGGAATTTCACGATGTAGAGATGGTTGGATATGAAACATTAGATTTTCAAGAACCGTATAAAGATGGTAATATGAAAATTATAGAAATCGATGGTAAAATATTTACAATTGATGAAGATTTACAACAATGTACAGAAGATATAGAAGAATTAGATCATAACTATAAAGCAAGAGCCGTGGAATTCTGGAGAAGTGGTTTGACAAAAAATTTAGCATTAAAAACGGTACAAAATCGTTTTCGCAAGGTTCAGTCCATAGTCCAATTAAAACGTTCGGCAAAAACATTAAATAAAGGAGGAACGTATAAAGAGAAAATGGGAAGAATTTGTTCTTTTGTTTTAGAAAATTTTAAAACTGCTGTTGATGCTGGTTATCCGGCTCATGACAAGGATTTACAAAAATGGGCGTTACAGGCTCAAAAAGATATTGGAAACGAAGATTTTCGTTTTAAAGCATCCAATCATTGGTTATCTAATTTTAAAAAAGCTCACAAAATTGTTAGTAGCAAAATTAACAAATTTGTAACCAAAAAATCACTTGAAGTAGTAGATTATTTAGAAAGAACAGCTGATAAGTTTGTTATTGAAATAAAAAAACTGATTCATGAAAAAGGTATAGAAAATGTATTTAATTCAGATCAATCAGGCTTTCAATTAGAAATGCACTCAGGTCGTACATTAGCAGTTGAAGGACAGAATCAAGTTCAATGTTTGGTGCAATCGGTGACTTCTACAACTCATAGTTATACAATTCAGCAAACAATATCAGTCGATGATAGACTTCTTTCTCTTCTTCTTAGTTCTTAAAGAAAGAAGTGGTGAATTTGGACCCATTATAGAACGAGACTTATAATAGACCCCATAATGTATATGTTATGGCTTCTAAATCTGGAAAATTGACCTCAGGTAATTGGAAAAAATCTATTTATTTGATGTTGTAAATGTGTAAATGAATGAATGTAAATGCGTAAATGATATTGTAAAATTGTAAATTAAATTTTGGTATTTCAAATTTTATTTAATTTCAGATCATTTTAAAACGTAGATAAAAGAAGTATACTTTCCTAACGTTGGTTCATCAAGTATTTTGTTAATAGACTCTTGGAATTGGTCCTGCTGTTATGCAAGAAGAGACCCCCCAGAATAAAGAAGTGACCTTAAAAATAATTCCGAGAGAAACTACGGGTGGAATACAACCTCTTGATGTTTATGGCTTCAGAGTATGGAAGAGATATGTGTGACATTTCTCTGACTCTGTGATATTAACGAATGAGGATTTTAATCTACATTTAAGGAGTCATATTAATTTATTATGAAGGTACAATCACTGGTATATAATCAGCTATCATCACCGAGGTATATCGTTTTATTCAAATTCGAGTGGTATAAAAGTGGATACACTGATGTAGCACTTGCGAAATTTGAAGATCCAGTTAATTTTGCTTTTAGTACAAATTTAATACACTCTGCGAAGTAGAAGGTTGCTCTAACATTGTAATAGTTAGATGTTCTTGGTGTAAAAAGTCTCTATGTTTGAAACATTTTTTTATGACTACCAGTATTGTTCATTGTATAAATATTAATTAACATTAATTCAGAACATATAACTATTAATTAATGCACTAATTTATATTTAATAAAGATTATATCAAATTATTAGAAATATAGAAATTATAAAAATTATATTGATATGTAGAAAAATTGTAGAATAAAAAATCAACATCAGATTACAATATATCGTTTGTATGATAATTTATATATATTAAAAAGAAAATCAAATTTATTTTTAGATAAAATAAGGTATCTAACCTTTCATATAAAAGCAGAAAAGCGTCCTTTACAAATAAAAAAATTGGCTTTGGGTTAATCGGAAAATTTCAATTTGTTTTTGAGATATTAAAAAAAAAATTTTCAGGGGTGAAGTATACGCGTGATTTTCATCCCTAAAATGGTCGATAAGTATGTATGTATATATTTGTTATTTTTTTAAATGTTTTACAATAAATTACAAAATTAAGTAAATTATTAAGGCCTATGTCAGAAAACTCGTGTTAAAGGGTCGTTAACCATTTAAATAATTTTTATTTTTTAAAACCCTGGAATTGGCCAACATTAAATTTCAAAATTGTTTATAATAGAATGATTTTTTATAAGATTCGGTTAATTAAGAAAATTCTGGAGAAAAAAACGAAAAAAAGTCACATTTACTCTTATAAAAAAATAGATGCAACCCTTCAGAGTAAAAGCGATTACCAAAGAAGCGCATTTTTATGAGAAATAAATTGGCGTTGATTTCATTGGAAAATTTCTATTCGTTTAAGATATTAAAAAAACATGATTTTTGGGGGTGAATTATAAGGGTGTTTTTCATCCTTCAAGTGGTCGTATAAGTATGTATGTATATATTTGTTATGTTTTTTTCATGTTTTACAATATATTACAAAATTAAATAAATTATTAAGGCCTATGTCAGGAAACTCGTGTTCGGGGGTAGTTACACCAATAAATAATTTTTTTTTTTAAACTCCCGGGATCGGTCAACTTTTAATTTTAATATTGTTTATAGAACGATTTTTTTATAAGATTCGGTTAATTAAGAAATTTTTGAAGAAAGAACAAACGAAAAATGCCATATATACCCTTATAAAAAATAAGAGATGCAACCCTTCAGAGTGAAAGCGATTACCATAGAAGCGCATTTTGATAAGAAACAAATTGACGTTGGTTTCATCGGAAACTTTCAATTCGTCTTTGAGATATTAAAAAAACTGTTTTTGGGGGTAAATTTGAAGGATGGTTTTCACCCCTTAAATCGCCAAATTGGCACGTAAAAAAAGAAGAATCATTAGATTTTTTAAAATCAAAAAGTATTAACTTTTTGATGTACTACAACATAGCACAATATCAAGAAAATCTTGTAAGTTATTTTTTGACGAATAATGAAGTATTATGTCTTTGAACATGAAAATGTTTGTTAAGAAAATAGCGCTGAAACATATCGCACCCCTAGAACAAGATTATGCCAATTCAAATCTTTTTAGCACAATTTACGTTCATAAATGGCTTATACAAAAATAAAAACTCATAATACACGGCAAAATTTAGCTGGAAAAGGTTAGAAAACTATAACTAGAATAATCAAATTCAAGTAAAAATTGTTATCCCATGAAAAATTGATGGTATAAATAATTATAAGATAATATGGAATATGATAATATACCTTCTAACTCGTTAATTGTTTGATTAAGAATTTGAATTCATAATTTTTTAAATTCAGTTGCATACTTTTGTCAATTTTAATTCAACAGATACATCTCCAGACACCAGATTCCGAAAGGGTACATATAAACAATAGACGCAAGGTTAATTTAAAACCGCGTTAATCATCTTTTTCGTAGAACTATGAATTAATTGCCTAAATATGGAAAATTATTTATCAATTAACTTACATTGTTACAATTCATTGGAACGATCAAGTAATCATTACCTGTCCGACACGTAAAGATTCTCAGCATATAACTCGATTCAGCATCTTCTTTTTTAGGCATAGCGCGTTTCTTACACATAAGAATTATACACATAATTATTGTACACAATTTAGCATTGGTATTTGATATAGATATATTTGACCAATGCTAAATTGTGCACAATAATTACGTGTACAACTCTTATGTGTAAGAAACGCACTATGCCCTTTTTTAACATCGTTGTATATATATGCTTAGGACCACGTACATTCTTAAATTTTCAACTTGCTGCATAACTAATATTGCCAAAGAGTCAGACGGCGAAGTAAGTCTCGCAGGCCGGCGTGCACACTGTCGTTTGCGAGATAGTTCAATACCGATTTCCGCATATCACGGACAGTCATCAAACCGACAGCACTAAGGCGAGCTAGACTAGGTTAGATTCAGACTTTAATACTTATACTAACTGCGATGAACTCGGCGATGAATATAAAAAATTATAATAAACTTTTACAATAACAAGAACTAAGGTTAATCTCAGAAACAGACACCAGAATTTGTTTGCACGCTGCGTGGGATTTTAAAGACAAGTTCTTATCGGTAATTGGTTATAAATAAACGATTTGATTGGCGGCTTGAAACTTGAAACCATGAATCTTGAAATCCGAAAAAGAAAAAATCGTGAAATTGAAGGGAGCAAAAAATTACAATGCGATATCTTCTGAACGACTCAATGAATCTTCATGAAACTATTTTTTTTAATAATACAATAAAAAGATGTTATGTTGCATACATACAAATAAAAATAATAAACATTTTAATAGTATTAATTCATATTGAATTTCTTTTTAGATTGGGATCGAACGTTTCAACATATACAGGTCCGGTGTACATGCCACTGGCATATTTTGCTCTCGGCGCACTATCATGCACCTTGATTTAAGTTGGGGTCGAACATTTCAACGTATATAGGTCCGGTGTGCTTGCCACTGGAATACTTTGCCCTCGTTGCACTACCGTACGCCTTAATAATCATAATGCCAGTACTTCTATACGGATGCGAAACGTGGGCGTAAACCTAAACGGGAAGAAATAGTACATTATGTAACAAGGGAATAAAGTCGAAGATTATTCCCGAGGGTGGGTATAGGCTCGCTTCGCTTGAGCAGTAATCTCCCGAGAGAATATTCGACTTTATTCCCGACTTAACGGTGGCCATTTTATTGACTTAAAAAGAAGGACTTCCGGTAAGAACTAGCATTTATTGAAAATGTATATTAATTTAGAGAAAAATAATTTTAAAAAATGCATTTGCGGGAAAAAAGTAGATTTTTCCCACATATGCGGAAAAAAGTAAATTTACGGGAAAAAGTAGATTTGCAGGCATTATATGCTACTTTTATCCCGTTTTTCAGGTCAATAAAGTGGCCATTACGATTGAGTCGGGAATAAATAGAAGTAAAGTGTTTGAGAATAGAGTCCTTAGAAAGATATTCTGGAAGTTATACGGGAAGCCAAATATTACTAGAGTGATTAAATCTCGAAGACTAGGATGGGCTGAACACGTAACTAGGATGGGAAATTAAGTAACAGCCCGTAGAGTACTTGTAGGGAAGCCGTTAGGCGCAAGGCCCCAGGTAGACCGAAACGCAGGTGGGAGGACAATATTAAAATTGACCTACCGGAAATAGGATGTTATGAGGAGGATTGGATATAACATGCAACTCGCAAACAATAGAAAAAGATGGCGTGACTGTGTGAACAAGGTTAATGGTCTACACAGCTTCAGATAGCTAGTCCCAACAACTAGTTGTGATAGCTATGGTTATGCAAGCATGACTACAGCTGATATAGAGATTATGTGATACCTGGGTAAAATTGAGTCATGTATAATTCAAATTATATATAATCATGTATAAGTAATATATAATCATATATAATCGTATATAATTTCGTATAACTTTTGTCTACATAATTGCGCTAAAAAATGTATGATCATATTGTACATGATCATATATAACCAGAGAGAGTCATAAATGATTGTATACGATCGTACAAAATTATGTACTATATTATGTACAATTTTCTAATTGTTCAAATGCACCACAACTATATTTGAGTATTCATGATTATTAATGACAATATATAACTGTATATGATAATACATTATAACATATGTCAATATATAGTCATATACCGGGTATCCCCGAGCTCTCCCCGCGGTGAGGATGGTTGTACCCGTATTTAGATCTTAAGTTATTGCTTAGTAACTGCTTAAGCAACAACTTCAGTATTAAGTTATAACCTATTGAGAATAAATGACTGCTTAAGTAATTACTTAAGTAATAAGTTAAGATATAACTTATTTGTTGATACATGCTTAAGTAAGTTCTTAAGTAACAACTTAAGTAATAACTTAAGAATTAACTTAAGAATTAACTAAAATTTTTCAATAAATGACTTAAGTTGTTACTCAAGCAGTCACATAAAATGTTTCTACATAAGGGTTCTTCTACAATGACTGGTCGTGATTTTAACAGCTGTCAATGCTCTGTATATGCGTTTTTATAAAGCAGCAATGTATTTTGCACATAACCTCACTTTTATTATCAACTAAATATTTAATCATAATGTTGCCATGAAATATTTAATTGATTTAATAAATATTTATTAGATTCAATACTACATTTATTTGGTTAATTAAATATTAAATAAAAATTATCAGTATCCTAAATTTTATTAGATATTTAATTGAATAAATAGATATAGTATTGTATCTAATAAGCATTTATTGTATCAATTAAATATTTCATTGCAACATTATGATTAAATATTTAGATGATAATAAAAGTGAGGTTCTGTGCAAAATACATTGTTTATATACCTTTTTGGAAAGTGGATAAAAGTGCCTTGGAATATGAAAATAATATACTATTAATGGGCAAATTCAGTAGAAAATACCCAAAACTAGAATCATTGAAGACACTTTATATACTTTTCTTTGAGCTATGAGGATCAATCTTTTTGAAATTTTATGTTTTTTCATCTGAACAACTGTATCGGTTACAATACACCAAATTTTTAGCCGATTATTACACATAAGGTTATAACTTCGTTCTCAATTTCTCGATTTCCGGTCGCAGCAGTCTGCCGCGTCAGTGCAGGTCATCGGCTTGTAAACAGAGCCGCGAAGCGTTCGCACATTAGGCGTTCAAAGGCCTTACGAGAAATCCGATACATGGAGCGCAAATTTGCCGTATTGCCGGTAGGGTGCCTGCGCTCTATCTACTACACGCACAGGATCAACAGTATACCGACGAGTCTGCGAGCAAAGTAGTAGAAAACGCCTACAGCAGCGGCAAGGTAATCCGATATACCTCTACTATGGCACCAATATCTGACAAGTCAGTGCATTCGAATGCATGCATACCTACTCGATGTACCAACGTGTCGAAGATCCTCCTTTTCAAATATGGAGCTATTTTGTCAGGGGCCTTGCTGCTAATGTACTGGTAATGTGTTTCGAGTCGAGATGGCGTTTCCTTAAGTGGAGTATTCATTTACAGGATGTTAGGATTCTTTTAGATCTTTATTCTTCATGAGGTTCAAATATAAGGCGTTATTGATCACCTCGAACTATTACTTTTATTTTATAAAATGCCGCTGTTTTGGGTAGATTGTCGCTAACCCTTTTCAAGGATGAACATACATAATTAATTGCTGTGTAAGTTTGTGAATAGCCCTCATTTCCGAAATGTTTGTATAATATTTTTTATTTCTTGCTTTTCCAAAGGAAAGCTTTGTAACGATGTTTTTTTCTAAAACCAAGATTTTGATGAATATTAATGTTTTTGAAGTCGCTGAATCAGAATCAGAATATGGAGTAGGTTTTTCTAAATGTAGTGTGTGTGTGCATGTGTATGTGTATATATGTATGTGTGTGTGCGTGTATGTGTGTTGGTGTGTGCGTGCGTGTATGTGTGTGTCTTTGTGTGTGTGTGCATGTGTATGTGGTGTGTGGATGTGTTTGCGTGCGTACGTATGTGGTCAAATTTTGTGGTTACCATAACTTTTATAGGCCACCGTATTTCGGGCTGAAATTTAGCAGATACATCAAATGGCCGAAACTTATTGCATATTTAAAAAAAATTGTTTTATTTGTTAGATACCTATGTAAAAAAATACATAAATTCGTAAAGTAAACATAACTTTCTTGGGATTAGTGTATCTTTTTAATATTTTTAAAATTTGTTTTGATTAAAGAATTACGATTTTTAATTTTTAAAATTTGTGACATTTGGAAAATATTATTTTTGTAATTTTAAACGTTTGATATGTCAAAAAGATGCATAATGTATATATTCATGAAGTTCATGTAATTTTCATTTGATTGGCATATTTTACAATTACTTTAGTTTGTTTTAGTTAAAGAATAACAATTTTTAATTTTCTAAATTTGTAAAAATTATAAAACAGTGTTTTTGTCATTTTGTACGTGAAATTACAGCTCTTTTCGTCAATTATTATTTACATTTACATAATTTTTTCTAGTGTAAAAATTTGCAGAGCTGTGTTTCTCTTTTTACTAAAATAACGCATAATTGAGGTCAATTTGGGTAATATCATTAAAATTAGGGCTCACTGGAACAAACTAAGGGTGCTACACTTCAATTTTGGGTGTCAAAAAACATCCTTTATCAAATATCGGTTTCCAAACCTCTGACACTCTCCTAATAAGGTATGCGTCTTAACCAGTGTTTGAGTCACGGCGGCATATTTAAATTTTTCTCTAATTTTGTTGATTTTGAACTGTCATATTGGTAAATCTAGACATTTACCGAAAATACTCAGATTCAAAAAATCAGATTCAAAAAGAGTGACATCAGAAACCTTATTTTTAAGTGAAAAAGTGCCTAGTGAAATCTACTAGATTAAACTTCTTTAAAAAAAATTAACAATATGTTTCCATTCTAAATGAACATAAGACGGATTTTTTAGGACGTACCGATGTTCTATATTTTATTTATCAATTGTTAGTGTAAAAACGTTTAGTTTCTGAATAGTTTTATACTATTAAGAGACGTTTTATTTATTTTAAACTATAAATCGTACATTCGTACATAATAATCTTGAAAAAATTCTAGTTTTTGTTCATTAGAGTTGAAAAATATTCTTGAATTAATAAAAAAAAATTTAATCAATCAGGCTTTTACAAGGCACTTTTATAAAAATCCAAATTTTAATACAAAAACATGCATTTTCTTTGACAACTTGTGAACAAATATCGATGGAAACAGCTTGAAATTTTTTTCGTAACCTTAGTTAATCATGACTAAACGAGTTACAGAAATTTGAATGCTTTCGGACGAAATGGAGAGATTTTACAAAAATACCTGGAGGATCATCTTAACATTAGAAAACACAAGCACATATATCTCATTACATCAAGTTGCAATTTAAAATCAAATACGTGCGTATCGGAAGTTTCAATCGGCGTCAAAATCACTCGATGCTTCTTTTCCTTCGGAAGCTATTCACCACCATCCCACGGACTCCGAGACGTGTACCGATGTACAGAAGAATGAACGCGCTGGAGATTGAAAATCCGATTCAAAGGATGATCCAGAAAGCCGCGCGGGGCTTTTACAAGTGCGGGTATACAATGGGTGCAAGGATGGAGAGAGAGAGGGAAAGAGAGTGTGTGTGTGTAAGAGAGAGAGAGAGAGAGAGAGAGAGAGCTTCATCGCATTAATCGCATTCTCCCACACGTCGGCACTGAAATGAGTCGTAAAACCGCAGCAGCGGAGAACCCTCCTTAACTCTCGTCTCTCCTTTCCCCTTTTAACCTCCAGCGCTTCGTACAATTTATTCTGGAGCTCTTATTGGGGCAGTATGGTCTCATACAATAGTAACACAGAGAATTGCAAGAAACGTTATAAAAAATGAAGTTGGATTGAATGGTTGGGTACACCAATATTTTAAAACTTATACATTTACGATGATTCAAGAATAACAGAATTTTTTGATTTACGAACAATAAAACGTCGCTGTGACGGAACAACATGCTATCTCGAAATTTGGATTGAAAAACATTCTATCTCGAAATTTTTATCAAAAACTTTTGTTCCGAAACATTCTATCTCGGAAATACAACTTTTCCCGTCTTGACTTAAGTTGGTAGCACTAGTGAATTGATTATTCTACTTTATTGAAACATATACGCATTTCTTTACCGTAAATTCTAATGAAACTTGGTATATGGGGATACTCGGAGCCGCTGATTATGCATCTGGAGTCAAAGTTACAAAATTCCGAATGGCAAATCAAAAATACGATCAGTTTTTCATTTCATTTACATAATTTATATTCAGTTTATGTTTTTACATACTTTATGTTTTTCAACTTCTTGCATCGTATAATAGTTTTTGCATCACATTAGTATCACATCTCATCTCGCAATACATTTTATCATAACAAAGACAGATCATACTCTCAAACACAGTTCATCATCTTGACAAAATTATCAGGGTCACTCTAAAGTTGAGATGCACTTTTTATAAGAATAGTATTTAATCACATAGTTTTAGTTCAACATAGTCATTCGTATACAACATTTCTAGTTCTAACTCGAAAATTTCAATACCAGTTCTCAATTAGTTAATTACATGGATATATGCTAAATCCATAATTATACAATTACAACTATTGCATTAACAACAAATATCACACCGTGTATGTTCTTCGTAATGAATACTGACGTTGCTTCAAAATTAACTAAGTCATTCTAGATTACTACGTGTTCGAAAATTTTCAAGCTGAAATTCCACAAACACGGTAGATTGACTTACAAGGAGAATATCAGGGGTTTGGATCTCGGATCGTGCTGAAACTTTAGGATATATTTTTCTGTACCACAAAATGAAGACCTTGCATGGTAAGAACGTCTAACGCCTTCAATTATGAGATACAGGTGGAAACGTTAACATTGCGAGTATATATATATGTATGATTTTTTTAACATTATGTATATGGATAATACAAATGTATACAGCTATATCTCCTGATCGGGACAGCATTAGACAGTTTTATCATGCAAAGTCATCATTTTGAGGTACAATAAAACATATCCCAAAGTTTCAGCAAAATATGTGACCCAAAGCCCGGATACTCTCCTTTCACCTTTCGGCTTGATTGACGACCTTCAAATCGAAATGACGCGATTTCTCGCCATTTTTTTTTTAAGTGGCATTTCGAACTCGAAAGTTCATCGCCTCATCTACGCAAGCCTTCCACGTTTCCCTATTTTGTGCCAACCCCATCCATTTCGCGCCCGTCCGTCCAATTTCAGTTACGTCTGCTTTTACGTTATCCTCCCATCTGCGTCTAAGTCTACCTAGAGATCGCGTTGCTTTCGGTTTTCTTTTCATTATGCGCGCTGCCGTACGATCATCGCCCATTCTTGCCACGTGCCCTGCCCATCTTAGTCTCCGTGATTTTATTATTCTGTTAATATTTGGTGACGCGTACAAATTATGTAGCTCATCATTGTGCAGTTTCCTCCACTCCCCAGTTTCCTCATCTTTCTTTGGCCCGTATATTTTCCGCAGAACTTTATTTTCAAATACCCTAAAACGATTTTCTTCCGCTTTAGTGAGCGCCCAGGTTTCGCACCCGTACACAATTACCGGCATTATTATAGTCCTATATATCCTTATTTTGACATTTTTCGACAGTAGCTTTGACTTAAGTAATCTATTCACAGTGTAGAAGCATGCATTACCCGAATGAAGTCTCTTATTAATCTCGGCTTTAATTTCGTTTCGATCATTTATAGTTGTACCTAAATATCTGAATTCGCTAACCTTTTCAAAAGTGTAATTTCCGACTCTGAGATCCCCCTCTCCTTCGCGAATGCCCAGTTTCTCCATGATCATATATTTCGTTTTCGATTCGCTCACTTCTAACCCCGTGTCTTTAGCCGCATTTATAAGGATTTCCGCGTTTCTAGCCACCGTTTTACCATTATCTCCCACTATATCCAAGTCATCCGCATAGCCTAAAATCTGCGTTGTTCCGTTGAGTGGTGCGCCTAGCTCGCTAGCCTGCATTTTTCTAACAACTTACTCTAGCGTCAAGTTAAAGAGTACCGTTGAAAGCCCGTCACCTTGCTTCAAACCGTCGCGTATCACGAACGATTCGGATACATTACCGCCTACTCGGACCTTTCCAGTGCTTCCGTTCAGACATATTTGAATTAATTTTACAAGTTTTTTTGGTACACCAAGGAGCACAAGGATTTGATACAGTTTGCTTCGTTTGACAGAGTCGTACGCTTTCTTAAAGTCCACAAATAGCTGGTGTATAGTTTCGCAATATTCCCACTTTTTCTCTAATAATTGTCTTATGGTAAACATTTGATCGCTCGTCGACCTGTTGCGCCGGAATCCACACTGATAATCTCCTATTATATCTTCCGCGAATGGTGTGAGTCCGACCTGTATTACGTTTGACAGAACTTTGTAGCAGGTAGCTAAAAGTGAGATTCCCCGGTAGTTATTCCAGTCTGTTTTATCTCCCTTTTTAAAAATCGGTATGATGATGGATTCTTTCCAATTTTCTGGTATTGTTTCATTTCTCCAAATAGCACATACTAGATAAAAAATTTTAGATGTTAGCGCGGTGCCACCATATTTAAGTAGTTCAGCTGGTATAGAGTCGTTTCCTGCGGCCTTATTGTTTTTTAGCTTTTTGATCGCGGCCTCTACTTCTTTGTAGGTCGGTTCGTCCATATGGAGTTCAGCAGTGTGGATTTCGTCCCCCATTTCCTCGGAGTTTTCATGCACGATTAATAACTTATCGAAATAGTCTTTCCATAATTTCAATAGTTCATTTTCGCTTATCACGAGGTTCCCGTCCTTATCTTTCATTAACTGCGATCTACTCTGAAAACCCTTCCTAATAGCGTTTATTCCTTTGTACATCTCGCGCGGATTATTTTCTATTTTTCTAATTTCATTTTTCTGACACCCACTTGCTTTCTTATTTCATGGTATTCTTCTACGGCCCTACCGCTCTCATTGTGTACGCTATCTAATTTAGCCTTCTTGAGCCTTTCAAACCAGAGTTCGCACTCTTCGGCCTTTTTTTCTTACCCAGTACTTTGTTCCCGGCCCCTTTTATACTTTTTTCGATAGCCCCCCATAACCTGTTCGGATCGTCATCTACTCCCGTCTGTGCATCCGTTTCCTCGAGCACCTGAAATCGGTTGCTAACTTCTACTTGGTACTTGATTCGCTCTACCCCGCTTCGTAGTTTTCCAATATCAAAGGTTTTTACTTTGTTCGCTCGCTTACTATTTTGACCGGCTACTAATTTGGTTCTTAATTTGGCCACTACTAGATAATGATCCGAGTCGCAATCCGCCCCCTATAGGTCCTTACGTCGAGTACATTGGTGTGGCGCCTCTTATCAATAAGAAAATGATCGATTTGATTGTGCGTGGCCGCGAAATTTAAGACCCTAATACCGTTATCGTTGCTGGTTTCGTGCAGACTTTCTTTGCCTATAGTGGGCCTAAACATTTCCTCTCTCCCTATTTTAGCATTAAAATCCCCCACTACTATTTTGGTGTCGTAAGACGCGAATTGATTGATTAATTGTTCTAAAGTTTCATAATAAAGATCTTTGACTTCTTCCTCTTTATCCTCCGTAGGACAGTGGACGTTAATAACCACGTAATTATACTACGCTCCTTCGACGATGATATACGAGAGTCGGTCATTCACGAAATTGCAACTTTTAACGGAATGTATGATGCTTTTGTTAACAAGAAATCCGGTGCCTAGGGAATGCCCGCTCGCGCCCCCATATAAAAAGGTGAAGTTACCGGATCCTAGCATCTCGTTATCTTTCCATCGGGTTTCTTGTATTGTTACCAAATCTAAATTGTACCTCCTAGTTTCATTTATGATTTCCCGGAACGCGCCCGCTCTGTGTAGACTGCGTACATTCCAGGTTCCCACCCTAAAGTTCCTTTTGGTTTTGGTTTGGTTTTGTTTTCTTTGAGCCATGATAGTAAGTTAAACCCGCGCGTTTTGGATCCTGTTCTGATCGCAGGTGAGTCCATCCGTCTAGGGGTGATAACCCTCATACCTCCCTAGAACTAAGTATGCGAGGTTTTTGACTTTGGCGAGGACATAGTCAACTCGGCGTCAGACACACTCGGTTTCATTCTCATATCCTAACGCCCCCCTGCAAAACAGCGCACCTTCGCTGGCTTCGTTGCCATGTAAGACCAATGGCGAATCATTCTACACATCCCCTCTCAGGGCAGTTGTCATCGCTCCCGCATCCTCCACGACAGCAGGATTTTTGACCCATTTTTTGTTTGTAATGTGTGGTAAAAGAGATAGATTTCAGAGTAAGGTAGAAGAAGAAAGTAAGATAGGAGATTTTGTATATTGTTTGTAGTTGTTGTGGTGCTTGCGTAGTGTTTCTAGATGAATGCGTTCGCCAGTGCGGGCTCATCACACCCACGCCTGGGCCTATCGGCTGTCCATGACTGCTTATTCACTTTATTCGCAGCTAACCTCTTTCTCAGGGGTCGTTCTTTTATCCGCAACCTGATAGTGCTTTCATAGTAGCGAGTTCCCGGGGGAATTTTAAACTTTAATCTGCATGTCTTGAGTTACACACGAATAAGTAAAAATTATCCATGAGTATATGTTATATTTGAGTCTTGAGATACAGTTGAGAATGGCTAAATTTAATTCTCGAATACAATAAAGACAGTGTGGTTGCCCTAATGCACAGAAATGCTATTGAGATTCGCGATCACAGAGATTCAAAATGAGTGCAAGATTGAAACTATTATGGTTAAAGAATTGTGTTTAATTCCAGGTTCCAGGGGATGAAACGTGGCATAACCTACTTCTAGAAACTCGTACGTGTTGGCGCGATTTACTATTCTTTACTCTCCATTAGGGCTGCTTCAAATCTGTCGCAATACGCTAAGTGCATAAAAAATGTTAGAAGCGTATAAATTTCAAATATTTTTTCGAATATTTTCAACTAATCTTAAGACTTAGTAAGCAAAGCAATAAAACATTTATACAAAAATTCTCATATATTTCAGAAATATTATATAATATTTAAAAGAAAATCAGAATGTGTAAAATATTTTTATTTTCTCACAAACAATATGTCATACTATATTTTTATAAAAGCTATTTTGTATATAGTCAAAAAGTGGCAAAATCAACGTAGTTACACGTCCACAATCTATCTTCGTGATCGGCGACAGGTTTGATGCGTGAAGTTAGCCATCGATTTACCCGATGTACCATCGATCATGAAAGCAAGTCCAGGTGCATAAAGTCTACCGCAGGTTACCGCAGGTTATTGTAGCTACCCTCGGGCATGAAGGTAGACCCACAGGTAGATCTCAGCCTGCCCTCGAGCATGAAGGCAGCCTAGAGCGCTCGCGGTGACGTGGTTCGGCTATCGAGCATGAAGGTTGCCGTAGAACGTTCGCGGCAACGCTGTTCTCTCCTCGGACATTCAGTCAATCTCAGTCGCGCCTCAAGGTACCGCTCAAGCTTCGGCTCACCTCATAGCCGATGCTTCAGGAGCTTCTCTAATTATAGCGCAGAGCAAAGAGGCTGCTGCGAGTGTGCTATACTATTCTTATAATGCTTGCACTCATATTCAGTGTGCGTGCACGTTCAAAAGTATCGCTAGATATAATTCAACATTTCAGGACGCTGTAGTGAACACTTATAATTTACGCAAGTATTTGAACGGGGACTTAGATGGGCACTCAAGTCGAAAAGTGTGGATACATCATACTAGAGCATTTATTTGCATACGTGCAAGTTTCTTTATGTATCTGGCCATATCCTCGAATAGCGAGATCGAATCCCAATAGCATGTCTGTACATTAGGGCAATCACACTGTTTTTATTGCATTCGAAAATTAAATTTAGCCATTCTCAAGTATGTCTCAAGACTCAAATATAATATATATTCATAGGATCAAGTGCATACTGCATAATTTTTACTTATTCGTGAGTAACTCAAGACATGCAGATTAAAGTTTAAAATTCCCTCGGGAACTCGATACTATGAAAGCACTATGAGGACGCGCTGTGTAGTGCTGATAGGCACCCACCCGTCCGCTCTGGACGACTACGCCCAGAACCCGCTTAGGGTAACGGCGTTGCAACAGGATTTCTCACCATTACCTGAATAAATGCTACTTCAATTCTCGTTGGCGATTAGCGTACATTTATTGAAATTAAAATCTGTATGTATATTGTACAGTGACCATTGCCGTAACGTCGGCGACAATGTAGGCGCAGGGGTTTCATGAAAATCGTAACAACGTTGATATTGCAATTTTCACGATTGCCGCTTACAAATTGAGAGTCAGAATTATTAAATTTTGAATTAAATTTCATAAACGTGATCGTATTTTTGATTTTTTATTCGGGATTTCGCAATTTTTACTACAGATCTATAATTTTGTAACTTTTACCCCAGATTCGTAATCAGCGAACCCGAAACCTCCACACACCAAGTTTCATGAGAATTTACGGTAAATAAATGGGTATATGTTTCAATAAAGTAGAATAATCAATTCAGTAGTGTTACCAACTTAAATCAGGATGAGAAAAATTTTATTACCGAGATAAGGTAAAACCACCAGTTCCTGGACAGATAAAAAATCGGGACCTATGTGGGATACGGACGAAAAATAACTGTTTCCATAAATCACTATAGTAAGATTTTTTATCTATTGTCTAGGGTATCAACTATTCAAATGAACATGAATTATTCCAAATACACGGCATAAATTATATTCAGCGCTTTTAATAAAAATGTGTTCTTATCAGGCTCCGAGACTACTGAATCGTGCAGATCTGACTGAATCGCGAGGATTGAGTTTTGCATTCAAAAGAAATATTTTACTCTACCAGTATCAAAATACTGTTTTTATCAATAGATGATACGCTCAGGAATACGATTAAAGTAGTATTTAGTGAAAACAATATTTATTTTCTGTACAATTAGGTGTCCAAGTTTTGGTCCCATATTTTTGCGAGGGACCAGCAGTGGAACACTCAAAATATACAAATTATAATAAGATTCAGTGATTGTAAACTACTTAAGAGCTTACTAAACAAGATATTAAATAACAATCAATAATGTCAACTCGAATAAATTTCGAAAAAAGTGGATTATGGAAATCTATAACTTTTGCTTGGTAGGGTGCAATCCTATAACCTCAAAAAGTGGGGTTACAGGTCTATGTTTATCAATTTTTGTGATTTTTAATTTTCCGATTCTTACCGAACTACATGTAAATCGATTAGTACTATCGAATGAATTGAGAAAATGAGCTTTATTTTGTTTGTTTGCAGAATGGTACCGAATAAAGCTACTTAATAGCGGTCCCAATATTGGTGCCAATTGCCTGTCCCAGTACTGGGTCAACTCGAAACATCGTGTCCCACTACTGCAGCCAGAAACTCTTTTATTTCAACAACTATTTATTAGCATAGGAAAGGTTTCAAAAGCAATATCTTTTTTTTTCAATCGATAGGAAATCTCCCGGGCTACACGATAATACTAAAATATTTTTTTAATTTTGCTATCAGATTTCAGAATTCAAGTTTTTCTAAACGGGTATGCCAAAAGTGTCCCAGTACTGGTGTTTTTACCTTAGAATGTTTCTGAACTAAAATTTCGAGATAGAATGCTTTTCAACCCAAATTCCGAGATAGAATATTTTTGACCAAAATTTGGAGATTGAATGTTTTTCAACCAAAATTTCGAGTTAGCTTGTTTTTCTACCAAAATTTCGACATAGCATGTTGTTCCGCTAAAGCGACGATATATTTATATAATTAGATATATAATATAATTATATATAACTTTATCCATGGATTGAAAATTAATTATATATAATTATATATAATCATGTATAATCATATAGAATTATATAGAATTATATATATTTTTTTTACTCGGGAATATAGTGTGAGCAAACTTTTTATTCTCACTTCATCATTACAAATTCAGTTTTTCTATTTTCTCCAAACCTAAAACAATGTTTTTGTTTACAGCATTGGGCATTATGTGTGTACCGCACTGCCAAATTTCGAATCAAAATTCATGCCCGGTTCAGTGAGCAGTGAGCAAGTTGGTAAGTATTAACTCTTACGATATTTATTCCGTGAGAGAAATTACGGACAGAACTGATTAAAGAGAAAAATGTACTCATGCGTATTATGTGATTCTTATGTTAGCTAATATATAAACCTGACAAATATAAGATGCATATTTTTATGAGACCATCTTATTTGGAAATTGTTAATAGCAAAATCATCATTAATACAAATTCTAACGCTATATTATAGAAAAGAATTATAACTTAAGTATAACTAGATATTAATTGATTATTGATTCTTAAAAAATAATAGTCGGCAATACAAACTGTTTATTATAAAAAGAGTTACATCTTAATTTATAACATACGTACATTTTAAATTTCAAATACAAATATATCTGAGTAATTACACGTATAGAACTGAGCCTCGTTCTTTCTATATTTGATACATTGTAATCTGCATTTACTCAACTTTCTAGTTATCATCTTTTGACAAGATCGAGTATTTCTTTTACAAAATAAGAGATGTTTTAATTAAACCAACAAAACGTAATTGCTCACAAAATTCAGACTTACGTTATTCAGGCATTTTGTTCTTCACTTTGCCCTTCTCCTTTTTACTTTACCATCTTTTTTTCTACCACTGGATCTCTTTATTTCGCAGTTATACTCTTCCCCTTTTTTCGGGTAAGCGCCCGCACATTTACGTCTATAGCATAAAGAACGCGCCGTTTGCATTAATTTCGTTCGACTGCCTCTTTTACAAAGGGAGTATCTCTCTCTCTCTCTCACTCTCTCTCTCTCTCTCTCTCTTCCTCTCTCTCGCACTTTTTCTCTTACCTTTTACGCCTTACTCTTTCTCGAGTGATTCACAATTTCTCTTTCTCTCTCTCTCTCACTTTTTCTCTTACCTTTTACGCCTTACTCTTTCTCGAGCGATTCACAATATTCATCAAAATAATAATTCATCAGGAGGTACAAACGGAGCCTGAAGGTTAATTGGAATTAAAAAAATTTGCTGTGTAGAAAAAAGTCTGAAAAAATTTGTAATTTTACATTATCATTGTAATGATTCTGTATATTTTTAACACCGTAAAAGTGTTACACACATAACAAATATTATTTGCTAAAGGATTGATTTCCACTAAGGTTAATAAACAATTATTTTTAAAATGTTAGTTTAAAGAACTATTTTGTTAGTTCATTTCTTTAGGCGTACATATTTTTATTTTGTATTTAACAGTAATTGCCGCACTCAAACGGGACAAGAGACTTGAATTCAATTCAATGAGGAATATATCCAGATAAATAACGTTCCTCTGACGTAAGGCGACTAAGTACGTAGTATAAATAGAGAGAACGAGAAAATTATAGGCTCTCCGAAAGCCGAACAGGTAGCGGCGGCTCTTCTCAAAAAGATTCGCCTCGAATCGGATCCATGCATCATTTACCTTTCTTTCGCGATTAGCGTTATATCTTCTATTCGTCCCATTTATTGAATGAGCACGAAACTTTGTTGTCCTTCTTGTCAAATCATCATATTTTTCAACCAGTCTTTTACGTAATACTAACTCTAAGGGCGTGAATTTTACAAATTTCAATTTTTTGGGGGGTTAAAAGCTGTAAAATGTGTTTTCACGGAATCTTTTCAAATCTGCAAGGCACGATGAGATATCGACTTTTTTTTATCGTTTTATAGGTTTTTTAATACTAATTTCTAGAAAGTAATTTCTTGGTCTTTCCCTAGTCGACCGATAAGTGGGTAAATTTTTCAATTTTCGAATCCTAAATTAGTAAAAAATGGCAAAATATGATTTTACGGGATTTTAATTTTTTTTCAAAATCTGCAAGGTCCGATGAGGTATTGACTGTCTTATCATTTCATAAGTTTCTTAATACTAATTTCTAGAAATTAATTTCTGGATTTTTCCTTAATCTACCGCTAAGTGGGTAAATTTTTCAAATTTCGAATCCTAATTTGTAAAAAATGGCAAAATATGATTTTACGAAATTTAAATTTTTTTTTCAAAATCTGTAAGTCCCGATGATATATTGGCTCTTTTATCATTTCATAAGCTTTTTAATACTAATTTCTAGAAAATAATTTCTGGATTTTTCCCTAATCGATCGCTAAGTGGGTAAATTTTAAAATTTTCGCTAGGTTGAAGTCGCTAGATTCAATGGTATTGCATGGGCGTCGATGAGTCAGTCAGTCGGTTAGTCAAGACATGTTATTTGACATATATAGAAGATAGGGATTGAATTTTGGAAAACATACCTACTTAGGGGTGAGATAGGGAATAACCATATAGTTACTTTTTAGAAATTAGCTTTGGTAACCTTTGCATGAGATGTCCTGATATATATGAGTCACTCCAAACAAATTTTAAAACCCGTCCTCACTTGAGTATTCGTTTACCGCCGATTTTTTATATAAAAGTATCTGTGAAAAGAAGCTCTCTTTCTTCATCTTTTTACAAACGTTAAGAAAATAGAAAAAAAAAGTCCCCCTTGCTTAATGAATCTAATAAACCACAATGGGTCACGTCTACGTAGTTGAATGTAATATCTGAAATTTTGTGTTTTTTAGTTTGATCGGTTGCCATTTTCGCAATCAAAGCAGATTTAGGTCAACCACGTCTCAAATTTTTCGTCATCAAAAGATTTTTCGTTTCTTTTTTGGTACGTTCAAAACCATCCTTTTTAACCAAAGTTAGACAAAAAAGTTCGTAACTTCCCCGTAGTATATCTACATACTATACAGTGGAAGTTTGTGCCGTTATGCGACGTTTAAACCTCCTGTATCTTTGTTAAGAATCATTTAATTGAAAAAAGAAAAAATACGAATCCATTATTTCTCGATATTCTATATGACGGATCTAATGGATTTTTTCATGCAAGCTCCCTATTCTTTCTTAATTTTTTGCAGTGAAATTTTTGCTCTAAATGTAGAGTGAACAAGGGTTCCACTCCAAAAGAGTGAATTATCACTCTAAAAGAGTGAATTTGTTCACTCCAGTTTAATAAGTTAATTTTACCACTCTAAATTAGAGACTGACTAAGGATTCATTCTAACTTTCACACTAGGTTGGAGTGAAATTTATATTATAAAACTTATAAATTAATCAAAGTTTCGAATTACGACTTTTATCTTTTAAAACATTATTTGTACCAAAAAATTTTATTATTAATTGTACAAAAAAATGGGTTTAAAATATACAACTATGTGGTTAATTAATTAATCTAGAGGTGAAAGGTAGCTTTTATTTAAAATCTCTTAATAATTTAACCAGATATAGTTTTTACAAATTCAAATTGAATATTGAACCATTTAAAAATTTTAAACAGTTATTCGAGATTTTACAAATTTTGTAAATAAAAATGACTACTATGCCCTGCAAATTTGTATATTGTATTAGGAATGAAAACAGTTTTAAATATTTTTCATGGTAAGCAATGCGTATGGGGCATTGCTTACCCATATCCTCTTAACATTTTTTGACCCATTTTTCAATTAAGTTAATGATACCTCTTGAAAAATCGACTGAAAATTTCTGGTTAAGGTCAGCATTTTACATCCCCTTACATTGCAAAAGTTTTATTAATTTTAATTTAGTATTTATAACATCTTAAACTTTTCTTAAATATGCATAAATTGAGAAAATGTAGTAAAAAAAATATTAGACTCTACGGCCAAATATTCAAGTTAAGATAATAATACTGAATTTTATATAAAATTTTATATCATTTTTTAAAAATAACTATTTATTAGCTCTGAGTTATTATGTCTTACACTGATTTTAGTATTAAATACAAGTTCATCTACGAATTCGAATACATAGGAGAAATCAGTGCACACGAAGTCAGACGCATCTGGTGGTCTAGCGCTATAGTAGCAGCCTCAGAACTTAAAGGATCCGGGTTCAAATCCAACCAACAATTTTTCTGAAGTTTTTAAAATTTATTTCCCAATTGCATCCTTCCCAGTAAACTGTATCTATTCATCAAAACGTTTCCAAAATGTAAAACAACGAAGTGAGTAATTATTATAAGTGAATAATAATTTTTTTTTCTTTACACGTATTCTTTCACTCTAAATAGAGTGAAAAAGTCACTTTTACGAAAGAGTGAATTATTCAATCTTTTTGAAAGTGAAGATTCACTCCAAAATAAATGACTGTTTTCATGATCGCTTGGAGTAAAAATTCACTCCAAAAGAGTGAAAATCCACTCCAAAAAATTTAGAGAGTTGGTAAATAGAATGTTCATGAAATTTTTCAGATTTTTTTAAACGCTTAGGGTTCAAGTCGTTCAAGACAATATGAGCATGTAATCATCTTTTACATTTATGATATATATATATATATATATATATATATATATATATATATATATATATATATATATATATATATATATATATATAGATTTAAATTTTCACGTTTAATATTACAACGATACTAATTTTACATTAATTAGTATTAATAAGTAAATTGCAAATTTAATTGAAGCTTCTTGGTACATATAATGTTTTAAAAGGAAAACGTCGGAATTCATAACTTTGATTATTCTATAGGTTTTATAATACAAATTTCACTCCAAACTAGAGTGAAAATTGGAGTGAGGCTTTAATCACTCCCTAATTTAGAGTGATAAAATTAACTTTTTAGACTGGAGTGACCGCATTCACTCTTTTAGAGTTAAAAATCACTCTTTTTAGACGGGAACCCTCGTTCACTCTACGATTAGAGCGAAAATTTCACTCCAAAAAATTTAGAGAGTACTAATACTTATCTGTAAAAAGTAATTTCACGATTTCTCCCTAATCAATACCTAAATAGGTGAATTTTCCAAGATTAAAACCCTAAATTGGTCAAAAGTGGCCAAGTGTGATAATACGTATTCATTCAAAATCTTCAAGGCTCGATGAGTTATCGACTTAATAATCATTTGAAAGCTTATCAATGTTAATTTCTTAAAAATAATTTTACGGTTATTCCCTCATTGACCCCTAAGTAGATATGTTTTCTAAAATTCGACCCCTATCTATAATATATTTGAGTCAAAGCAGCCAAAATGAACAATTAAGTGCGCACCTAGTTCTCAGTATTCTCTGCCGATTTTTTATATGAGAGTATACTTTCATTTCTTTTTGAAACGGTTCATATAAAATATTTCTGATAAAATATTCATACTGATACATTTTAACTACTTCTTATCTGTAAAAAAGAGGTTAGAATCGAAATGCATTTTTTCCTGAGATAATCAGCACTTATTAATATTGTCCTACATAGACCCTTAAAATTTTAGCTACCCTAGTGGAAATCTCAAAATGTGAAAAACTGTGACAAAAGTGTGATAAAATGTGCAAAACCATGAGAATTTCGTGAAAAACTGTGAAAATGGGCTTACATTTGGAACAGGATTTTAAAAAATAATTATAGAATATTTCATAATACTTGTCACAGATTCTCATTGTTTTTCACATTTTTTCATAGTTTCTCACATTTTATCACAATTTCTCACAGTTGTAATTCCCTTTATATAAGAGAATGCAATGAAAAAGATTGTGAGAACATGTGAAAAAATCTGAAAAACTGTGAAAAACTGAAAAAATGAGAAAAATTGTGCAAGTTTTATTAGATAAAATACATGTTATTTATAAGTGTGAGAAACTGTGAAAAACTATGAAAAAACTGTTAAAAACTGTGAAATTATGTGCATATTTGTTTTGTAACAGATGTGCCAAAAGTATGTGTATTTTGACGTTTTTTCATACTTTCTCACATTTTTGTCATTGTTTTTCACAGGTGTTATTTTCACTAGGGTAGCTAAAAAAGCTGAATAATGAAAAAGTTAGTCTTTTCACCACAGTCCTACCTTAATTTTAACAACCCTCTATTATATTAATTTACTTTCATTGAATTATATTCATATCGAGTAGGTAATATTTTTTTTAATTTAACTCCCTTTGAGTGTACGTATACATTTATCAGTTAATAAATGTATACAATTAATGTTTTAAATACTTTTTTTTTCATTTTCATCGTTTTTATCGTATTCATTGTCATTTACGCCATAACCACTGACATTTTCATTTTCTTCTAATGAGAAAATACAAAATGGGTTTTCACCGAGCAAACATTAGTGATCAAGGCTACTGTTGCTAGTACGCAGTCATGGGCAAACTGAGTATCTTTAAATCAGATACAAGATACCAGATACAGTAGTATCTAAAAAATCAAGATACTAATAGATACTTTTCAACAAAATCTCCGAAACGCACAGAAAACATTACTTGATAATTCATGTCTAAGACTCCTGTTACAGTCCAGTTAATTGCGCTAAATATTATGTATGAGTGTGTGTGCGAGTGAGAGAGAGAGAGTGTGGCTACGGGTGTGAGCAGCAGTACAGTTGGCAAGAATGGGTTTGGGGAAGCGGGCGAGTGTCGCCGCGAGTGTGTGGGACAGTAATCGTTGAACCGTGCGACAGAGCGGATGCGCGAGAAACCGCGCGAACGATATTGTTTTTTACGAGGGCGAGGAGAGAGATTGGACGAGGACGTCGTGCGAGGAGTCGCGAACGAAGTCCAGAGCCGTGGACAAAAGGTCCGTAGAATCGTGGCCAGCGGGCCGAGAGTAGGAAGAGACGCTTCGGGGGGAGACCCGAGTGGGACGCCGCGTGAGAGAATAAAACGTGCTGATGGAGTTGTGCGTGAACGTGGATAAACGAAGTATCGACAGTAACGAGACCTCTGAATCTGTGCACCCAAGCGTGATTGATTTAATAAATATTACCTATTATTTAATTACTTGTCAAATTCATTCATTCAGCTCCTCGTTTAGAATAAATTAATTATCTTTTATTAATTAGTTTTCAATGGCAAATTGATTTCTAATACTCCCTATTGTTAAAACCTATATTTACGAAAAGATACTGTAGATACTTAGTTTTAGATGCAGTATCTTTTTCGATATATCTAGATACTTGAGTATCTATATACTTTGTCATTTAGATACAAAATACAAAAATATATTATTTTCTTTCACCCCGCCATTTAAGAGGACTACTCTGGATTAAACGACAAAATAATAGTATATTATGCATCTAGGGAGTAAAGTAGGCTATTGACGTCCGTGAGTGAGTTGCCACCCGAGCAAATCGAGGGTAGCAAACTCGCAGGCGTGAATAGCCCTCAATACTCCCGAGTGCAGTATATGATTTTTTTCTCACGCCCGGTGGAAAGTTGTTTGTGTTTAATCTTCGATTGCAGGGTCGAAAACGTCACATAACCTCAATTCTAGAAACTGCAAATCGTATGGTCGTCTCGCTTCGCTCGGGCCGCAAATTACGCAGGCGGCGCTAAATGGGAGTAAAAGTAGAGAGACGCGCATGCACGTGGCAGTTTCTAGGCGTGAGATAATGTGGCGTTTTATTCCCTGGAAATGGAATAAACACAATACTTTACGCCAGGGTATGAGAAATAGTACATTTCGGCACGAACCGTATTTTATACCACGATCGAGCGCCGAAATATCATATTAAAGTTGTGATTTTGAGGTTAGAGTGGTACAAAATATTTTTCTTAACCCTTATCCTGTGAAGGATGATATTTGAAGGAACACAATTACACTTTTTGACCGCAAAAATGATTATCGGGAAAAAAGTGACTTCACTAGAAACTAGTCCAAATTCCTTTATTTCATCAAGTTCTACCAATAACCCTGATTTTCGAATGTCTTTTAACAATATTGTCTTTTAACAGTCCATAAGTCCCGCTTTCCAAGTCAAAAAGTGGCCACAGTTGAGATGGGCATAAAGTACTATATGTACTATTCATTGTAGAATCTGAAGACGATGCTAGAGGTATACAGAGTGACCTGGATGAAATTGTAAGATGATCGAATGGCGACTCACTCCGACTCAATACTTCTAAGGGTTATATCATCTCCTTCAGCAAGAGTCGGAGTCTGATGCTGTTTGACTACTTCATAGAGGACGTTCCACTACAGAGAACAGACGTGGTTCGGAATTTGAGTGTTTGGTTCGATTCTAGCCTCTCGTTTAAAAATCATATAGACTTCATAACTTTAAAAACTGCAAAACTGATCGGTTTCATTAAAGGGTTCCATTCAACACAAATTCATCCGTTACGCTGTGTTTAAGCTAAGTAAACCAATGCACCATTTTGATCACGAATCTGAGGATATTGAACAAGACTTAAATATAGGAAGATCAAATCTTGTATCTTTTTTGTATATTCAGCTTTGAAGTTACTGCAATACGCATATACCTCTTATTAAGGGGGTCTTCTAGTGATTTTATCCAACATTTTAAAATTGCTGCTATATTTATGATTTGGCTTAAAATTGAAATCTTTTTTCAGATTTTGATTACTTGTGAGGTATATAAAGTATTCTATGTGCTAAAAGTACATAAACTGCTCTTTGATGGATGATTTCTTCAGACATCATTTTTGCTTCAAATGAGGTATACACATAGCACCGTTATGAATTTTATTGAAACTGGGCTTATAAAACTTCTTTTAGCATAGGAAATATAAGTTGAATTTCATTTAAACAAAATTTTATTATTTAGATATTAATTTTGTTATTTACTTTAAAAAAGTTAAAAATTTTATTGCAAAATTTAAAATTAATGTGTTAGTGATAAAATTTTGTTTTAAGGGGAACTCCACTGATTTTTTACCAAAAAATCGAAAAATTTGCTATTACATATTTTTTATGCTAATAGCTTTATGAAAATTTTAAGACCTGCTGGATGTCAAAACTCTTTGTTATGCCAAAGTTATAGCATGTTGAGCGAAACAATTTACATGACGTAGCATACCAAATTAGAAATTCAAACGCGTTTTTCTCAAAACTTACTTTTCTGTCTTCATAAAGTTCCTTTCGCAACCCATAACCATGGATATTTTTGAAATTTCCAGAAAATATAGGTTAAAGTATTGTGAAAAAAAGTTAATATTTTGCTTTGAGGCATTTTGAAGTTAAATGTTGTATTCATCAATTGTAAGTATTGAAACATGTAGTTTTTATATCTTTTTAAGTTCAAAAAACTTTTCATTTATTTCAGACCATTAATTGAGTTTAAACAATTTAAAAAAAATTAACTTTCGTTCAGTTTAAGTTGAAAAATATTGTAGATTTTTTTAAAATAGAATTTATTAAATTCGTATATGCAAGGGACTTTTCTAAAAACCCATGTTTTTATTACAAAAATATGTATTTTCTCCAATAACTAGTAAAAAAATTTATATCAAATTCTCAAAATTTGTTTACATCCTTCTTTAATTATGACGAAAAAAGTTACCGATGTTGTAATATTATTGGTCAAAAGGGAGAGATTTTTTAAAAATCAGTGGAATTCCCCTTAAGACCACTTTCAATAAAATTCATAATAATTGGGCTATGCGTATACCTCATTGTAAGCAAAAATAAGGTGTTCGAAGAAATCATCCATCGAAGAGCAGTTTAGGTACTTTTAGCATATAGAATACTTGATATACCCCACATATAATCCAAATCTGCAAAGAAATTTCAGTTTTAGACTGGAGAACCCCCTTAAGTAGTGACCTGTAAAATATCTGCTTTTGAGAAAATATACTTTGGGTATCTTTTCATATATCTAGATACTTGTCATAAGATACTTGCCCTGCATGACTGTTAGTGTGTTAGTAGTAATAATAATATAGCCAAGAGGTTCTATATAAACTTTTCAATTGATTTATACAAAGCTTCATCGATAGAATTATTTTGAAATCTGAAAATTAATAAAATTATTAGCTTTGAGAATTAATCTCTTTGGATACATTTTATTTTTAGAGCAAGCTTTTCTATTTATTAGGGTAGCTTATTGTATTTTGGCAAAAAATATATGGAAAAGTTTGTCTTAAATCTGACAAAAATAGAATGTTAAGTGATCCTCAAACAAACAGTAATACAATAGTATATTATGCAATAAGTGCATAAAATACGATTTTACACACCAGTGGCGAATTATCACGCACGACTCACAGACGAGTACCGCGCAATCGTACGAGTGTGTGAGTTGTACACACGAGTTACATACAGTATTTTTTTAAACAGTGTCCGTAAAAAAATTGTATTTTACGCCCTTTTTGAAGTCGTGAAATTCAATTTTACGTAATCATAGAAACATAATGTTTGCAAGTCAGGCGTTGAATGTTGCGCTTTAAGTGTGAAATTCCATTCCAGAATTGTACAAACATAATTTTTATATGAAAAGAGTGCATTAAAACTGATTTTACGCACACTGTATCGAAAAATATTTTTTTGGCAATATCTTTCCTGCTACGGCGAAAGTTTTAAGTAATATTAGAGAATTCTTGAAAACAGGCTGCTTGTATTTTCTCTCAAAAAGAGTGAAAGCCTTAGTACAGAATGCCAAAAATAGCGATTTAAATTATATAAATATTTAAAAAAATGAAATGTTTCGATTAAAATGCAAAATACAATATGACTGTAAGAAACAATTTACAAGTAAGCTAGCACAATTAAGGCTTCGTAAGCGGCAAGGCGCGTACATAGGAGAAAGCAAAGAGCCGGAATTGAAGCTCGTGCTAAAGGCACGAGTCTCAACTAGACGAGAGAAGTTGAGCGAGTTCGCGAAGGCTTGCGACGCGACGTCAAGGCAAGAAGAAGCCGTAAATAAGAGGAGGGAATGGGTATAAGATAGCAATAAAAGAAGAAAGTTGACGTGCGCGCTGGGGGAAAAAGCGTTCTCCCTTTCCCATTCTCCCTCTCTCTCTCTCTCCCTCTTTCCCTCCCTCTCTGTCTCTCTCTCTCTTTCTTTCCTCCCCTACCTCTCTCACTTTTTCTCTCTCTCCTTCTCTCTCTCTCTCTCTCTCTCTCTGTTCTCTCTCTCTCTCTCTCTCTCTGTTCTCTCTCTCTCTCTATTTCTCTTATTCTCACTGCTAGTCTCGTCGAGTGCGCACCATCTTTCCAGGAGACAGCTCACTAATTACGCTGCGCCTCATTAGCGTCGAAAGCTACAGTACATCAGCGAGGACACGAATAGGTACGGTACCTCGGCACCGCACTGCTGCTACTACTGCTACTGCACTGCACGCCTCTGACGGATGGCACACACCACGCGGCGTTAACCTTGCCACGTCGTCATCGTCGCTGTAGTCGTTGAGATGAAGAGAAAAAGAAAGAAAAAAGAAATCTCACCTGCGTTGAGTTTCCTCCCGTACGTGCATGCACGTGACGACAGACTAAAAATAACCCGAAAAACTCGAGTACTTTTCCTTTTTTTATTCTCTACTTTTTCTTAATGCGATGAGAATTCAAGCTTGGCTTAAATATTTAAGTAACATTAAATAAGGTGAGTGCTGGCAATGTGGCCACCTTAAGGGGGTAGGCCTGGGTTAACCCAAAAAAAACTTTTTTTTATGAGTCCACAAAACTTTTTATATTTAATAGCAATCATTCTAAACATTTTTATACTATTAATAATTAGTAATATCTTAAATTTTACCGTTGTCAAACCTCAAAATCTTGATCCTACACGTCACAAACACTATGTTTTTTCAACGGTTATTCGACTCCTTTTGACATGTATTACAAAAATAGCGAAGCACTTTTTCGTTAAAATTTATTTTATTATTCTTTTTCGTAGATCCAATCAATTATTTTTAAAAATTAAAGAAATTGTTTCAAAAAATCGATTGGTTTTACAAAAAAAAAATAAAAAATTGTTACGTACAACATATAAAGTCAATTTTATGTACAAAATGATTTTTTTCTCGGCAAGAAAAAAATAAAATAACTCAAACATTTTACTGAATATAATACTGTATGTTACTGGTCATCTCAAATTTTTTCAATAAATATCCGTAATATATTTTCAAAATATAACTGTTTAAAGAAAATGACGTTTTTGTAGAACATAAGAAGGAACTTACCTTATCCGAATTTTCGGATTGGAAAATATATGTAATTTTAAGCTCTTTCAAATGCATTTTATCCGAATTAATTATGTTAATTTTAACCTATAAAAGATCTGAAAGACTATAATCCAAAAATCCAAAAATCTCTTATATAACAAAAATACATCGACCAATCAAAAGTATTATAGAGATATAGAGGGATACGCAAATACATACATACTCACACAAACACACACGCACACGCACACACACACACCCATGCGAACATTTTCTAAAAATAGTGTATTTTGATTCCAAATCACCCAAAACATGTTATTTAGACATTTTTTTTGCTATTACAAAATTTATAGAATAATTTGTTTACATAATATATACTGAAGAATTTCAAGCAGCTATAAAAACGCTGCCAATTCGTTGGCACTTAGCATCCTCAAACTAAATAAATTTTTCCAATATGAATTTCTTTATTCTTACATTACTTATATTACATAAATACATTTTTTAAATTGCTCTATTTCTTTCTTATTAATAGATCGAAAAAGATATGTTTTTTATCATTGATTGTTGTCACAAGATAAATTACAAAAAAATATAAGCTTATGATCATAAATTGCATTATCGATTTCAAAATATCATAAAATAAAAAAATCGTTATAAAACAAAAAAGAATCAAGGAATCTTCTTTTTCTGATTTTGATTCGGTAAGTCCATCTGAAATTGATCAAGTAATAAAATGAGACCTTCAAAATTCAAATCGAATTACATGTAGAAAACCGCTGCTATCTGTCTTAGCGAATGTTTTCTCAATCAAGACAGGTCTTGATTAATCGACTTATAGAATTTTATAATAGAAATTCGCATTAAATAAATTAATGCTAACATTAATTTATGTTTTAAATTTGTCTTGAATTCTGCCCCTGTGCTTCTTTCTGCGGCTGCTGTCGGAATGACGGCGCCGCCGCAACCCCGTCGGCGAGAGAATCGGGAGACAAGCGAGCGACACCTGGTGACAATCTCTCGTACTTTTCCCTCCAGCACAGACACACTGCCCGCAACGGTCCATAAAGAAGATCCTTCATGTTGTTGACTATGTTGCCCACCGTGAACACGTTATTGCCGTGATCAATCCGATACCTGAGTAACAGCCTCTTGAGTCGGTTGGACTATAGGGAGATAGACTTATTTTGTCACTAGCCTGACGTATGAATTATCGGTTGTTTTAACAGATGCAACTTGAACTAATACGCCCGGGTCAGGGTGTACCTAAGTCACTCGACCAAGGGGCCAGCGGCCGTTAGGTTTTAGAAGAAACGGGTCTGCTATAATTACAAGGTCGCTCAGCGGGAAATTTCGGCGAGGCCTTATTAATTTGGCTAGTTATTGAAGCGTGTTTAAATATTCGCGGCTCCAGTAAATCCAAAAGTTATTGAGGAGAGCTCTTTCCAGCTCCCAGTGATGGAGATAATCAAAATTGGCCTCGATATTACTAGGCCGTGGAATAGAGGTGAGCAGGCCTTCTAAAAAAAATGTGCGGAGGTGAGTACGTCGAGGTCATCGATATCTCCAGAGAGTGGAGTAAGTGGCTGACAGTTGAGTATCATCTCTATTTCGACCAACAACGTGGAAAACTCTTTATATATTAAATTCCGTGGTCCTGCGATTCGCAGTAAATGACCCTTGGCTTATTTTACTCCTTCTTCCCACAACCCCTTAAACTGTGGAGTCGCTGGTGGGATAAAGTTGCAGGTAATTCCATCGTTCGCCAATTTACTTCACACTACGTTCCAATCTAGTTCGGCATTGATTAGTAACCTTCGAAGCTGGATATCTGCCCTACGAAAATTAGCAGCGTTTTCTCTCCGCAGGAATTCTATGGTCGACCTCTTCGTCCAATCAATCGAGTCAAACCATCAAGAAAACTATCAGTTGATAAATCCCGTACTAATTCCAGATAGAGAGCCTTGGTAGTAAAGCATACAAATACGACGACATAGCCTTTTGAAGAAGTAATTCCACGTCTCTTTGACCTAAGGACCTCAAATGGACCAGCAAAATCGATTCTCCATTTTCTAAAAGGTCGTGATGGCGCGACTCGGGTGGCAGGCAAGGAAGCCATCTCCTAAGTCATTAGATGAGCTCGAACTTTCCTGCATATCAAACATTTGGCGACTCTAGATTTGAGAATTGCATTCCCTCCGACTAACCATATGCGTCTAATGACTTGAACATATGTGAGCTTAAACCTTCTGTGCAGAGCTCTGCTGTGAGCCTAATTAATTATGATGTTAGCCAAATAGTATCTCCCACTCAGTATAACTGATTATTTTTCGTCAAAAGGCATGTTGGAGTTCTTAAGGCGGCCACCGACTCTTAGGATTTCTTGTTCATCGAGAAAGGGGTCAAGTCGTGTAAGCCGACTTTTGGCGTGGACTGAGTGTCCTCTTTCGAAGCTCTTGTTTTCGGAGTCACAGACCTTTTGTTGATACAATCGAACACTTACGAGAAACTACTGATGTAGCTCTTGGGCCTTTATAGGAGATAGTGGAGCGAGTAAGTGCAGCTCCTTACGTTGACATGAAGTCTGGTTAGGTGATTTGAGCAACGGAGCAGCCGAGGACTTTAAATGGTTCATTTAGTTCGTCCATACTCTGATGCAAGGTAGACTGGTTAGTCCAGCAAGATGACGGCTCAGTAAGCTAGATCTGGCCATGCCACCACAACCGGTCCAGGGCAAGACTCGTTGTCTCGGTGCCTCGAGTCACGACGTCTGATGGATTATCGGCTGTCAGAACATACTTCCATAGAGTGCTGGGAACAATCTCTTGTACATGACTAATATAGCCATCTACTATAATTGAATATAGCCAGGGTAGTACCTACGACGGTCAGTGCATTTCGAGAGAAAGTCTGTTGGGAACCTGTGATAGTCCACCCGAATGCAGTCAGCTATGCTAGAAGACTATCCTAGTAGATTATGCCAGGGAGCATGATTTTCCCGTAGACATTCGCACCCAAGATCACTTCGATCTCATTAGGCTTGTGAAAGTCTGGGTCGACGAGATTTAGCCTGCTGAACTGATAAACGATGTCGTTATTCATGCAGTATGAAGGAGTTTTAATCCTTATTTTTCTCAATCCATAGACTTCGACTTTAATATGCTGAGTATTGTTGTTAAGGTGCAAATATAAGTGGATGCGAACTTTGACTAAGTCCACGGGCTGCCCAGTGACGCCAACTATTCCCACCTCGATTTTTTCCCAATAAGTTACGAGGTGACGAAATAAGCTCAAACTGATCAGCGTTGCCTCAGAGCACGGATCTAGTAATGCTCATACCTTTCGCCTTCGATACCCTCCATCTCTTATCATGATGACTGCTGCAGGAAGAACGCAGGATAGTCATGCCGACGGAGATCAATATCGACGGATGTGGCGACTACTGAGACCGATGACTTATCTTCCATCTGCACATGTTTTGGAATTTCCAAATCGATTTCGATCCCTGTCCTTTCTTTAGCCCGCTATTGAAGTAGGGTGTGATGTGAATCCCCACAGTCGTGGCATGTCATCGCAGAGGAATAGTTCCCTGTAATATGATTTTTTCTAAGGCAGTTGTAGCATAAACATCTTTTTGTAGTAAGATCTCGGTGCTCCCGATGTGTCAGCCTTTTGAATATATCACAGTGACCTGTAAAATGCACTCCTCCCCCCCCCCCCCCCACCCTTGCAGGTTGCGCATCTGTAAAAGGAAGTAGCCGTGGTAGCGAGAGAGTTTCCATTCATGGAAAGCCTGACGCCCGAGTTTGACTTCCTCGAATAAGTTGTGATAATACTGTTAATGGCAGACTTGACCTCGCCTCTGGTATGAGTTTTGAAATAGTAGAGTTTGTCAACGTCACTTAAGGAAGCATTACTGTGAATCAAGGAGCCGAAAAAATCCCTAAAAGGCTTCCAATCTTCTCTACGCCGACTGAATTCAAGAATGATTATTCTTGGTAATCGAGTCGTACGGAGTGCGGGTTGTGAAGCGCCTTGAATGTTCCAGATCAAGCTGAACCGGAGATCGTACGGACAACCACGTGCTGAGGTGTAATCGTTCTCTGCCAGTATGTAAAGATTCATATGGTTCACAGTGAAATCAACCCAGTAGCCTTCAAGGAGCTCCAGCCTGCATTGAACCATGCCTTGTATCCAGTTCTCATTTGGCGTATCTGCGATGGTCTGGGTGGAGTGCCAGATCATCCCCAACAGGGCTTGCTGCGACGTAAGTGGATCCATAACTCTGAAAGAGAACGTACTAATGACATATGAGTCTGACACCCGAGGACGAATCAGCTTTTATTGTGAAGTAATTCGAATTTGAGAGAGTGTGACTTAACCCTGAACGAAGTCAAGTAAGACTTGATAATAAGCAGCTGCTCTGACGTCAACAGACGAGTCAGACAGAAGCAAAAGGTGCGGTTGTTTTGACACCAATAGGCAAGTCAGAAGGATGAGAGAGAGAGAGAGAGAGAGAGGGAGAGAGAGAGACTAGACTCACTAGTCTCGCAGCTCCCTTCGCGCAATCGACGAAAATACATGCATGAAACGCGAACATAACCTCCAATTGTGCATAGTGTCAAATCTCGCAACCTCTCCTACCCTCATGTGCAAAAGAGATAGATAGAGATGTGGAGCTCATGAATCGAGTGACTCTCTTCAGTGCGAGAGAGATACCAAGAGACGCTAGAAAATGCGGGCATAACCCGCAACTGCACGCAGTGTCAAGGCTCGCAATCTCTTCTGCTCTCGTGTGCGAGAGAGACAGATAGAGACGCGAAGTTCGCGATACTCGCCGCTACCTTGCATTGCAAATCTCCGATTGCACGCAGAGACAGAGAGAGAGAGAGCAATTGCGAGTTTTATTTAGGCTCGTAGCCTCCTCTGCTCACGACTTCTATCGAAAGACAGAAAGAAACTCAACGCACACTCGCGATTTCGATAGAGAAATAATTTTCGAGGTTAGCTTACTTCTACAAATACTTTTTAATCTCTTTGTTTATCCCGCTATTTCGCCCCGGAGTCCGTCACGAAAGGACCAAATTTTTATCGTCACAGCTGATTTGTAGTTAGAGAAGTTCTTAAGAATAAGAAGTGAGGTTGAAGCTCTGGACGAATGCTCCAGTGAGTCGTCGTAGAAGTAGGCTATTGTTCTGCCACTGTGCTTCTTTCAGTGGCTGCTGTTAGAATGATGTTGCCGCCGCAACGCCGCCGGCGACAGAGTCGAGAGACAAGCGATAGCATACGGAGCGCTACGCGGTAACGCTCTCTCATACCTTTCCTTCCAACTCGAACTTGCCGTAACTTGCCCAAAACAAGTTAATAATAAGTTTAACTTCTCATGACCATTTATGTATTTTAGCCATAGAATCACGTAATGCTATTAGTTTCTTACGGAAATTATTAAAAATATCTTTTATTTTAATAATACTTCTTATAGCATGTTACGGAACTAACCTGTTACGGAACTGATACTTTTACTTTGGAACTGCTCTCATAACTCTTAGACTTGACATACGAACTTTTTTGCAAATTAGTTTTATGTACTTTACTATTAAGTAACGAAAAATACTTTTTACTTGAAGTAAAACATCTAATAAACAGTAACTCGATAATAATTTAGTAGTATTACGGAACTGACCTCTGCAGCATTTTACTGAATTCTGAAGGAAGAAAACTTTTTATACTAGGATGGTCTATTATAGCAAACTACTGTGCTTTTTGGTGTAGATACTGTTGTTATCAATATTTTATCGCAAACTGTTCGACAAAAAGTATGCATCTTGCTTTAATGGTAATTAGCGAATTTTTAGTTTAAAAACAATACAAATGTATATAATTAACTCTATAGTTTACTATGTACACGGAGGAATTTCTTTTACCTACCTTACTTATGCGTAGAGTGCCGTTTTATATCGAAATTTGAATTTTCGACGTGTTACGAAACTGACATTTGAGGTCTTTTTTTTTTTTTTTTTTTATTATTATTTAACGTCGCCATGTTTGTGCTTCCATGTGGTGCTAATCGACGACGGGGGTCTGCGGTGTGTTTGTAAACAAAGCACATGTAATTTTTACAGAGGTGCTTGTATCAATCGGCAGAGACTAGGATTCGAACCCGGGTCACCGGCGTGGGAATCCGACACTCTACCGACTGAGCCGCCGCAGGCCCCACATTTGAGGTCTAATTTATTGATTTGTTTTAAATGATAGCATATATGTACGTCTCCGACTTTTAACAATTATAGTTGGTTATGCCAAACATGTGTAAAAATTAAGAACGGATTTCTTTTCGAATGTATAAGTGTTTAAGAAGCTTGGACGCAAAGTTGGCAAGTTACGGCGGAATCACCCATATACAATATACATACAATATATAATATACATACAATATATAATATACATACAATATATAATATACATACAATATATATATATATATGAATATTCTACATCCTTACTAATACATAAATGTAAAAGTTTGTTTGTTTGTTAGTTTGTTTGCTACTTCATCACACACAAAATACTACTTCAATTTTTGGCATAGTGCGTTTCTTACACATAAGAATTGTACACGTAATTATTGTGCACAATTTAGCATTGGTCAAATGTATCTGTATATAATTTGACCAATGCTAAATTGTGTACAATAATTTCGTGTATAATTCTTATGTGTAAGAAATGCTCTATGCTCAATTTTTCAGGAGAATTACATAGATCACATATGAATTACATATAACGCTTTAATTTTCCAGAAGAATGTAAAATACCTCATATGAAAATCAAGTTTTCTACACTTTTGTTTATCATTTGTTTGTTACCACATTACGAAAATACTACTGTAACTATACATATACCTATATATATATATATATATATATATATATATATATATATATATATATATATATATATATATATATATATATATATATATATATATATATATATATATATATATATATATATATATATATATATATATATATATATATATATATATATATATATATATATATATATATATAATATAACAATACCAATATATTATACATATACAATATAATAATACCAATATATTATACATATACAATATAATAATACCAATATATTATACATATGCATATACCTATCCTTACTAATATATAAATGTGAAAGTATGTTTGTCTGTATGTTTGTTTGTTACTCCATCACGCACAAACCACTGCACATATCCTAATAAAACTATAACGAATTTCTTCGTTTTTTTCGGAGAAATACATAAGTCACATAGAAATTACGGATAATGATTTATTTTTTCACAAAATTGTAAAATACCACATATGAAAATCAAGTTTTTACTTATAACTTTTGTAGATATATACTATTACTATTATCGTACCACAACCTGCATATAGCACACCTCGTTTATAAATGTATTATTATGCTATGCAGATTAGTAGATTAAACGATAATTTAATAATAATACTTCAGATTAAAAGTCAGGTGAAAAATGTTATAAAATCTCAGGTGTTTTTTTCACTTATATTTCAATCGAAAGTCACCTTATTTTTGTCCGTAGGAAGATCATTTCATTCACATTATGCTTTATTCACATATTTTATTAAAAAAACATCATTTTATATTATATCATCACATGCTTGAAATAAGACTGTATGATTACATTAACAAATTTTTTTTATAACTTCTTAATACATATAAAATGATTCCACATACCAAAAATATATTAATATCTTTAATATCTATTTCCCGTAATTCATATTGAGTACGGTCGACCATTGAAATTCTGACACGCGTAGCGCGCCTGCGATGTCCTAGTACTTTTAAAATAATAATTCAAAGACTATAGATACAGATGTATATAGACTTCTTCGAACTAAAATCGATCGGCACAGCACAGCATAGCGCAGCACCAGGTTGCGCGTATATGGACTCTCACTAAACAGTTTCAGCGTATCAAATCTCAACGTTTAAATTCAAAACGGAACAGCGAAACAGCGATGGAACACGGACCGAAGAGGACGGAGCATATTTTTGTCCTCCATCTGGACACACCCTTAGGGGCAGACATTTTTTTAGTTCTTCTTTTCATAGGTACTTTCATATTAAAAATGGCGGCAAATTTGGTGAACTACGTGCGTTTCATATATATTATACATGTGCAATAATATAAATATACATATATTGTACATATATATTATTCATAAAGCATACATATACATATATATTATATATAAAGTATATATATATATATATATATATATATATATATATATATATATATATATATATATATATATATATATATATATATATATATATATATATATATATATACATATATATTATACATAAAGTATACATATACATATATAGTATACATAAATTATACATATACATATATATTATACGTATACAGTATACATATACATATATATTATACATATACCGTATACATATAAATATATATTATACATATACATATGCATATACAACGTACATATACATTTTGTACACATACACCTTTCTTCATTTTTACGTCTAGATAAACATAGGCTAATGATTCACTAAAATATTAATCCTAGCGAAGCCACATGGTACAGCTAGTTTAACTATAAAAACATAGACTCTATTGATCAGTATTGTATTAGGAACACAAAGTCTTGTTGTAAGGAAGAAATAGTCAAAAATAATTAAACAGAAACTAATCACAATAAATGTGAAGAATAATTATTTAAAATTTTAATTTGAGAGGGAAATGCGTTTCATCCAGGGAATGTACGTTGGTCTCCTCAGTTAGGACGTACATCCTTCCTAAGGCGCATATGGAGCAAAATATTTACTATTTTTGGGCAACATTTCCCTCTCAAATTTAAATTTCAAATAATTATTCTTCACATTTATTGAAGGTGATTTTTTGTTTTTTTGTTTAATTATTTTTGACTATTTCTTCCCTGTAACAAGACTTTTTGTTCCTTATACTCATTCAGTTAGGTACTTGAGGCTGGATACATATAGTCCACCTTACTTGAGAAGTGAGGCAAAAATTCTTTTTAGCTCGTGGAGACAAATAGATTAAATTTCATGTTAGTTTTACTATAATTTAAGCCCTGGTAGATTTAATTTTATTACCAATATAAACATCCCTACTCTTCCATGCATGTATAGACCTTGTTTTTGAAGAAAAGTCCATTTATTGCAGGGTTCCAGTTGCAACGGTCAAAAATTTTCCATGAACCAGGGTTTAAAATGTTTGTTTTTGGTGCGTGGCTATGTTCGGAGTAAAACAGAAATTTAATAAAGTACCTCTTTCTCTTATTACAGACAAAAATGCATAAAAGTAAGTAAAAAAGTGAAAAGAAGAACTATATTTTTTTTTTTAAATGGCATTTCGAACTCGAAAGTTCATCGCCTCATCTACGCAAGCCTTCCACGTTTCCCTATTTTGTGCCAACCCCATCCATTTCGCGCCTTCCCGCCCAATTTCAGTTACGTCTGATTTTACGTTATCCTCCCATCTGCGTCTAGGTCTACCAAGAGGTCGCGTTGCTTTCGGTTTTCCTTTCATTATGCGCACTGCTGTACGATCATCGCCCATTCTTGCCACGTGCCCTGCCCATCTTAGTCTCCGTGATTTTATTATTCTGTTAATATTTGGTGACGCGTACAAATTATGTAGCTCGTCATTGTGCAGTTTCCTCCACTCCCCAGTTTCCTCATCTTTCTTTGGCCCGTATATTTTCCTCAGAACCTTTATTTTCAAATACCCTAAAACGATTTTATTCCGCTTTAGTGAGCGCCCAGGTTTCGCACCCATACAAGATTACCGGCATTATTATAGTCCTATATATCCTTATTTTGACATTTTTCGACAGTAGCTTTGACTTAAGTAATCTGTTCACAGCGTAGAAGCAGGCATTACCTGAATGAAGTCTCTTATTAATCTCGGCTTTAATTTCGTTTCGATCATTTATAGTTGTACCTAAATATCTGAATTCGCTAACCTTTTCAAAAATGAAATTTCCGACTCTGAGATCCCCCTCTGCTTCGCGAATGCCCAGTTTCTCAATGATCATATATTTCGTTTTCGATTCGCTCACTTCTAACCCCGTGTCTTTAGCCGCGTTTATAAGGATTTCCGCATTTCTCGCCACCGTTTCACCGTTATCTCCCACTATATCCAAGTCATCCGCATAGCCTAAAATCTGCGTTGTTCCGTTGAGTGTTGCGCCTAGCTCGCTAGCCTGCATTTTTCTAACAACATGCTCTAGCGTCAAGTTAAAGAGTACCGTTGAAAGCCCGTCACCTTGCTTCAAACCGTCGCGTATCATGAACGATTCGGATACATTACCGCCTATTCGGACCTTTCCAGTGCTTCCGTTCAGACATATTTGAATTAATTTTACGAGTTTTTTTGGTACGCCACGGAGCACTAGGATTTCATACATTTTGCTTCGTTTGACAGAGTCGTACGCTTTCTTAAAGTCCACAAATAGCTGGTGTATAGTTTCGCAATATTCCCACTTTTTCTCTAATAATTGTCTTATGGTAAACATTTGATCGCTCGTTGACCTGTTGCGCCGGAATCCACAATGATAATCTCCTATTATATCTTCCGCGAATGGTGTGAGTCTGGCCTGTATTACGTTTGACAGAACTTTGTAGCAGGTAGCTAAAAGTGAGATTCCCCGGTAGTTATTGCAGTCTATTTTATCTCCCATTTTAAAGATCGGTATGATGATGGATTCTTTCCAATTTTCTGGTATTGTTTCATTTCTCCAAATAGCACATACTAGATAAAAAAATTTTAGATGTAAGCGCGGTGCCTCCATATTTAAGTAGTTCAGCTGGTATAGAATCGTTTCCTGCGGCCTTATTGTTCTTTAGCTTTTTGATCGCGGCCTCTACTTCTTTGTAGGTCGTTTCGTCCATATGGAGTTCAGCAGTGTGGATTTCGTCTCCCATTTCCTCGGAGTTTTCATGCACGTTTAATAACTTATCGAAATAATCTTTCCATAATTTCAATAGTTCATTTTCGCTTGTCACGAGGTTCCCGTCCTTATCTTTCATTGACTGCGAACTACTCTGAAAACCCTTCCTAATAGCATTTATTCCTTTGTACATCTCGCGCGGGTTATTTTCCCTACTATTAGTTTCTATTTTTCTAATTTCATTTTTCTGATACTCGCGCTTCTTGTTTCTGTAAATCACACGCACTTGCTTTCTTATTTCATGGTATTCTTCTACGGCCCTACCGCTTTCATTGTGTACACTATCTAATTTAGCCTTCTTGCGCCTTTCAAACCAGAGTCCGCACTCTTCGTCAAACCATGGTTTGCTCTTCGGCCTTTTTTCTTATCCAGTACTTTGTTCGCGGCCCCTTTTATAGCTTTTTCGATAGCCCCCCACAACCTGTTCGGATCGTCATCTACTCCCGTCTGTTCATCCGTTTCCTCGAGCGCCTGAAATCGGTTGCTAACTTCTACTTGGTACTTGATTCGCTCTATCCCGCTTCGTAGTTTTCCAATATCAAAGGTTTCTACTTTGTTCGCTCGCTTACTATTTTGACCGGCTACTAATCTGGCTCTTAATTTGGCCACTACTAGATAATGATCTGAGTCGCAATCCGCCCCCCTATAGGTCCTTACGTCGAGTACATTCGTGTGGCGCCTCTTATCAATAAGAAAATGATCGATTTGATTGTGCGTGGCCCCATCCGGCGATGTCCACGTTGCCTTGTGTATATCCTTGTGCTTGAAGCACGTGGTCTTGACTATAAGATCTTTTGCGGCCGCGAAATTTATGACCATAATACCGTTATCGTTGCTGGTTTCGTGCAGACTTTCTTTGCCTATGGTGGGACTAAATATTTCCTCTCTCCCTATTTTAGCATTGAAATCCCCCACTACTATTTTGGTGTCGTAAGACGCGAATTGGTCGATTAATTGCTCTAAAGTTTCATAATAAAATTTTTTGACTTCTTCCTCTTTGTCCTCCGTGGGACAGTGGACGTTAATAATCACGTAATTATACCACGCTCCTTCGATGATGATATACGAGAGTCGGTCATTCACGAAATTGCAACTTTTAACGGAATGTATGATGCTTTTGTTAACAAGAAATCCGGTGCCTAGAGAATGCCCGCTCGCGCCTCCATATAAAAAGGTGAAGTTACCGGATCCTAGCATCGCGTTATCTTTCCATCGGGTTTCTTGTATTGCTACCAAATCTAAATTGTACCTCTCAGTTTCATTTATGATTTCCCGGAACGCGCCCGCTCTGTGTAGACTGCGTACATTCCAGGTTCCCACCTTTAAGTTTCTTTTGGTTTGGTTTTGTTTTCTTTGAGCCATGATAGTAAGTTAAACCCGCGCGTTTTGGATCCTGTTCCGATCGCAGGTGAGTCCATCCGTCTAGGGGTGATAACCCTCATACCTCCCTAGAACTAAGTATGAGAGCTTTCCGACTTTGGCGAGGACATAGTCAACTCGTCGTCAGACACACTCGGTTTCATTCTCATATCCTAACGCCCCCCTGCAAGGCAGCGCGCCTGCGCTGGCTTCGTTGCCATGTAAGACCAGGTGGCGAATCATTCTACACATCCCCTCTCAGGGCAGTTGTCATCGCTCCCGTATCCTCCACGACAGCAGGATTTTTGGCCCATTTGTTGTTTGAAATGTGTGGTAAAAGAGATAGATTACAGAGTAAGGTAGAAGAAGAAAGTAAGATAGGAGATTTTATATAGTGTTTGTAGTTGTTGCGGTGCTTGCGTAGTGTTTCTAGATGAATGCGTTCACCAGTGCAGGCTCATCACACCCACGCCTGGGCCTATCGGCTGTCCGCGACTGCTTATTTGCTTTATTCGCAGCTAACCTCTTTCTCAGGGGTCGTTCCTCTATCCGCAACCTGAGGACGCGCTGTGTAGTGGTGATAGGCACCCACCCGTCCGCTCTGGATGACTACGCCCAGGACCCGCTTAGGGTAACGGCGTTGCAACAGGAAAAGAAGAACTATATAAAGTATTAAATTATAATTTTTTCAAAATTCTACTCCACACCGACCATAGTTACAATGAAAAATATAAATTAATTACCTGCAAAATTTATGCATTTTTACATGTGTTAAAAGTGGCTTGGCCCCCTTATTAAGGGGTGTTTGAGGGAGAGGTTGGTATTACTTTTCGTGAGATCATCGAATAGCTATCAAACTAACTTATACAATTTGGACTATGTATACAGCCGCAAGTTTTAATCGGCTACTATGCACCTACAGTTACACTACTTCGTATCTTCGAAGACAATTATTATAGTTATGTAAGTGGGCGAGTAGAAAATTGGATGTAAACCTTATATAAAAGCTACTGTTACGCATGAAACGAAATCACACGACAGGAGAATAATATAGTACATTATGTAACTATACTCGCTTCGCTCGGGCAGTAAACTCACCCGCGGGAATAATCTACGACTTTACTCCCGTGTTGCATATAGAACTTTATTCACGACTTTACTGTAGCCACTTTGTTGACTTGAAAAGTGTGACCCACAGAAAGAAGCGAAAAGTGAGAAAAATTGAAAAATGAGAAATTGATATGAGGGAGTAAAGTTTATTTTTTTCCTGCATTTACGGGAAATAAGAAATTTATTCCCGCTTCTTTTCCCGCCTTTGCGGGAAATAAGAACTTTTTTCAAGCATTCGCGGAAAAAATATATCAGGGAATAAAAAGCTACTTTAGTCCCGCTTTTCAGGGCAAGAAAGTGGTTATTTTAGTTAAGTCGTGAATAAAAATATTTATGCGCATCTGAATGAAAATGGCCACTTTTTTCCCTGAAAAGCGAGACCAAAATTACACTTTTGACCGCAAAAATGATTAGTAACTTTTTTCCCGCAAATCCCTTTTTTCCCTAGAAAAAAAAGTGACTTCACTAAAAAATAGTCAAAATTTCTTTATTTCATCAAGTTCTACCAATAACCCTGATTTTCGACTGTCTTTTAACAGTCCATTAGTCCCGCTTTCCAAGATAAAAAATGGCCACAGTTGAGATGGGCATAAAGTACTATATGTAACTCGAGAAAAAAGTCGATTTTTCCCTCGGGTGATACTGCCCTCGCTTCGCTTCGCGCGCTCAGGCAGTAAACTCACCCGCGGAAAAAATATTCGACTTTTTGCCCTGGTTACATAATATACTATTATTCCCGACTCAGACGCAATGGTCATTTTATTGGTCAGAAAAGCGGGACAATAGTAGTATAAGATTCTACTTTTTTATATTTGCGGAAAAAAGTGGATATGTGGGAAAAAAGTAGATTTGCGGGAAAAAGGTAAAAAAAAATTTTCCCGCAAATACATTTGACGTGTTTTCACTTTGTGACGGGTAAAATGGAACTGGTTCGCAATTATTATAAGCAGCTGCTTCGGTTGCTTTCAAAATTCGGGACATTTGTTAAATATTATTATAGACACAAATACGATTGTTATAGAAATATTCTATGTCAATTTGTAACAGCTATATATTATTTTTAAAACTTAGTTCTTGTATTCATTTTAAAACGATTAGTCGGTATCAATATTTCCAGAAAGTATTTACAAACTCATTTTTATTAAATTCATATCTTATACACTGCTTTATTCACAAGTACAACTAAAATACTCTAAAAACTTAATTCAGACGCGCATCTGATCCAGTATTTTCCCACAATCTCATAATCGTTATACGAATTTCACCCGAATGAACTGGTCAAACAAAGTCGGTAAAAATTTTCGCTGTCGTGAGCCACCACGAGATACAAGAGACCCTTTTCTTGCACGTTTTCCAAGCACACGTGGGTCAATGCACAGAATGCACGTAAGTGAAAAAAAGACGAAGAAGAAGAAAATTCGATCAATAGAGGCTCAAAACAGGGGAAAGAGAACGCGATGAGGCGACGACGAGGCCTACGTGAAAAGGAAGGCCCGGATTCCTCTGAATGGGCGCAGTCTAGAAAAAAGCGGCTTTCTCTGTGTCATCCCTCTGTACCTGCGGATTGCTATAGATGACGAGAGGTGCATCGCTCTATACGTCGCCGGTGTATACAAGCCACAGAATATAGCATTTTGAGTATAAAAAATAACTAAGAATGAAGAAGAATAAAGACAACATAGAAAGTATGTTAATGTAAATTAAGAATTGATAAATTGATATAATAAGTAATGCTGTCAATTTTTTTTAGTTATAATGACGAACACTCAATATTTAAAACGAGTTTTATATTTAAAAATATGCTATTCATGAAACAGTTTACGTCGGTTAGAGCTGTATATCTTGCGTCTAATTAAAAATGTTTTATATATATATATATATATATATATATATATATATATATATATATATTATATATATATATATATATATATAATTATATGTATTATTTTTAATTTTCATCTGCCGGAAAAGGATTAACTATTCATGTAATGAACTCATGACGAATCTGCAATTTTTGCCTTGCTATATTGAAATAAGCAATAGCCGTACGTAAGAATTTGTTTAGCATCCCCCCTTCTTCCTTCCGCCCTACACATAAGTATTTGTAAGAGTTTAGTACACCCGTCCTCCCCCCTGCGACCCTTATGTAATTTGTACACGGCCTCACACATGTTGAACATGTTGGACCCAATATTTCGAATGGAACATTGAAAAACTCTAAATATCCACCTGAAATTTATTATATTGTTATATATTTTACGTATAATTTAATATTAAAATGGTCTCTTGTAAGTTTGTATTAAGTGTATAATTTCTAAGATAAAATTACACAAATACGTAACTATCCGGAAGATAAAATAAAAAAAATCTTTAAATTACGAGCTTCCACGTAATTTTAAATAAAAACAGTTTTTTATAATTTTATAAATGGTAGATCAAATAATGTGATTACAACCTTGTCCGAAATATTAGTATTTTTGCTTTATATTTTATATGTAATTTAAAATTTTTTATTATAACCCTGGATTAAAACTCAGTGATTATCCACGGCAATTGTTGGATAAGTCTTTACCAATATTTCGTTAATTGGTTAATAATAATAAATTTGTTGTAATTGTGCAATATAATAATATTTTAGAAAATAAGATAAAAAAATGAATAATATTTCGTTTGGTTATAAACGATTGGTATTACAAATCGTACAAACATAAAAGTTTCATTACACTGATATAACAATTTTTCAATAACAGGTTTTTTCCTTTTTAACCAAAATAAGATTTATTTATATATAAATTAGCTATTCATCTAACGAACTTATTACGAGTCTGCGAGTTTTGCCGCGCTTCTTTTCATTAAAAAAATTTTCATAGTCGACATTCTGACGTAGTCTAATGTATTCTGACTGATTCAATTCATTGTAAATGCTTTTCTTCTTCTTTTTCGATGTTTCAAAAACTTTGTTTAGAAAATGATATCGATATAATCAAAAGGCTACGAACCAACGTAAGAACTTGTCAAGCCCCCCTGCAACCCTTACGTAATTTATACATGGCCCCTTATGCAAAACATAAGTTAAAGAAGCCTATTAAAATAGCTTAAAAAATCACTAAAAGATGAATGCTCGACACCATTAAATCTGGACAATCGTTAATATTTTCTGGACATTTAACAGGGAAATAATTTTGCACATTTTAAGTACCTAGTTCCTAATTTTTAAATACCCACTTTTATTTTTTTCTTTCTACCAGAGAGAAAGATTGAGAAAAAGAAGTAAAATAATACCAGTATCAAAAAATATGTAAAATGATAGATTACCAAGTAAATATGACTCTTATTTTATTCCTTATAATAATTTTGGAAAATATTCAAAATGGAAGAACAACAAAAACAGAAGATAACGTGTTAAAAGTTAAAACAGGTGGGGACAATTTGTAGCAAGCAAATTACAGGAGAATATGAGAAAGTGGTAAATAGGGGAATAAACGAGCGAGATGAAGAGAAGGAGCAGAGGCGTGAGAGCTGGAAAAAGGGATAAAGCCAGAGCTGCCGAGGAGAGGCTAGTAGCTGGCGAGAGTGCAAAGAGGCGCGCGAGGGAGGTAGTACCTATACAGTGTCGGTGGCGGCGAGAATGTCGCTCGGGCTCTCTTTCGTCCAGGGCGCTGAAAAGTAGGGTCTTTTCGAGATCGTCGTCGGATGCCTAATGGATGGATAATAAAGGCGCTCGCGTAATGGACACAGCCCCCGCCGCGAGCAAGCACGCAGCTCAACGTGCATGTGTGCATAACGTCTGCGGCGCGGGCGTGTGAATGCGAGTGAGCCGTTTCTCGGGCGCGCACCGAGACTTTTCTGCGCTTTATTCTTTAGGAGCTTCGCGCGATCAAAAGAGACACGCAAGGGATAGGATAGCAGACGTGTATAGCGCGAGTGACGTGTGCACACGTGCAATTGCATCGGTGATGCTAATGCCACTTGGCCAAGATAATTGAGGAAAAGTGCAACGCTGAGAAGGCTTCTGTGTGTGCTTTTTCACTCTCTTCTCTGCTTCATCTTTCTTGTCGTCGTCGTTGTCGTCGTCTTGACGCAGATTGCACCTTTTTGGGATGATACCTTTCTTGAGTCTTCAAAGGATTTTTAAGTGATTTAGCCATTACATATGTGTCTTTTGATCTCGGTAAATTATGTGCATACGAATTGATGATGTAGCTGCTGCTCGCTTCTCATATTTACTAGAGTATGAAAATGTTATACTCTCTATAAATTTAAAAGATATATATGAGTTTTTCACTTAATAGACTATATCATAATGTATCAGAATTTACTGTATTAAGAATAATGGAAAACTATCAAAAAATTATTTAAATTAAAGTAAATAGTGTCATAATTTAAATAGCGTGTTTTCGATCATTACTAAAATGACCATGTTAAACTTTATTTTATAGTGCGGTAAGCTACATAGATTAGTAATAAAATTTTAAAATTTGATTATTTCAAAGTGACATCGCACTCAATAAAACTTTAAAATGTACTACTGATCAATCTAGCGCGACAAAGGATTGAAAAATTATTAATTAGGTATTAATTATTATTTTCTGAGTAAGGAATATAAGGTAGATGTACCAGTAACTGGCCACTAAAAGAAATTATATTTTTTAAAAAGCTTTGTAGATAAAATTAGTAATATATATATATACTAATTATTGTTACTTAACTAATTAGTTTCTTGTATAAAATTTTTCGCAACGTAGGTTTGTATTTTATGCATTAAAAAAATTGTCTGAAAAATTGAAGTTACCTGCACCGAAAACCTCAACAGATTTTTTACGCTAAGGTTAAGAAAAGTGCCATACTCGATAAGACGATATTATGTTAATAAAAGGTATTTCTGCTTAAGTAAAGATGATTGTAGAATCTGAAAGACATTTACAACAGATATAAAACGCAAAATTAGAAATTGGTTTTCTATTTTCAATAAATATTAACGTGGCTATGTACTGGTACATGAAAGTCGTATTTACCCGATAACTGGCCGGCCGGCCAGTTATTAGTCAAGTCGCCATCTATCGTGCTTGTTCGTTTATCCTAGTCCCTGAGTACAGAATATTCCGTAGAAATATTGCTATATTCTTGGGCAATAGGTCAGATATTCGTTAAATTTACCGTATGACAATCGTAAGTATACTTAATCTAGAAGTAGTAAAATAGTATATTTATAGCATACTTTTTTGTAACACTTTATTGGATTACGCGCTTTCTTATACTTATGAAGAGAAACTAAATATGACAGTTTTCTGTCGCGGTGTAAATATGCTTCTGGTTTTAACGGGTTTAAATGTGTTCCCCTAATAAACAAGTGGTATCATCCAGATGATGTTACATATGTAGGGGAACCTGGACATTAGGATAGCTTAATTTATGCAAAATAGATCTTAACTATTTCCGGAAACCCTAAACATGTAATAGCATCCGGTTAGTTAAAAGTATTAGCGAAAATAATGAAATTTTTCTGGGTAATCTTTTTATCGACAGCTGGTCGAAAATCAGTCTCATTAATTCCATTATATAGGCATGAAAAGCCGTCTTTTTTGCTTTCTCCTAAAGGAAGCTTTGTAATAGTAAAAAAAAAGTTTTCTTAAAAACATGTTAGAAGCATGTTTTGGGCCATTTGGAATCAAAATACACTATTTTTTAGAGTATGTCCGTATGGATGTGTATGTGTGGGGGTGTGTGTGTGCTTGTGTGTGTGCGTACGTGTACTTTTATGTCTCGAGTAATCCACGGTTAAATTTAATGTTTTAGGGCTCATTTTTTTGTCTTTTTTTAGCGGAAGAGGGGCGCAAAAATTTTTCTATTATTTTTCAATGGGTTTTTTTAATCGGATTTTTGATTTTTGAATTTTAGTTTCTCGGTTTTTTTAATACCTTATAAATAATATCATCGATTTAGTGATAGTGCATTTAAAAGAGCTCAAAATTACCTATCTTTTCCAACCCGAAATTTTTCATAAGCTACCTTTTTCTGTTATACGCGTAAATGTCATGCTTTTGTAAACGATTATACATCGGAAATATATCATGGAAATATATTAAAAAAGATTGAGATGACAGCAACATAGAGTACAATATGGAGTAAAACATTGAAGCCATTTTCTCTTACCCAGAAAAAAATCATTTTGTAAAAGAAATCGATTTTCTATGTCGTACGATTACTTGAATAAAATGGCATTATTCCTTTTGAACATTTCTAAAAAGGTAGCTCTTAACGATCTCTTGGCTGAGTTATTTGCCCAGATCATGAGAACTTTTATTTTTCAAGATATTTGAGGTTATGTTTTTTTTCAAACTTTTTTTTGATCGCTAATATCTCGAGCACGGCGTGGTAATTTTTGCCAACATTTTATTAATTTCTTAATGAGAATTCGTTTTTGATTTATAACGAATTTTCTATTTTACGTTGTTTTGAAATAAATTAGGTAAATTATTTTGGTACGTAGAAATAATATGATTGTTTCAGTCTAAATGCATTTGAAAGAGCATACAATTATCTATCTTCCCCGACACGAAATTTTTTGTAAGCTATTTTCCTTCTTTTGTTATGCACGAAAACGTATTTTTTTAAACGACGATATTTTGGAAACATATGATGGAAAATCTTTATAAATAAATTAAAATGGTAAAGATAACTTTCCACTACCTCGTGGCAGTTTTGGCTGAGCTCTTTGACCAGAATATGAGGTCTTTCATTTGTCAAGATATTTGAGATTTTATTTCTTTTATTCATTTTTTATTGCCTATTTCTTGGGTATTACACGGTAATTTTTTACGAATCGGAGCTCATTTTGTTTTTTGATGAAATGAAATAATTTTTTTTTGAGATTCATCGACTCGTTTTTGTTTTATAATGAGTTGTCATTTTTCTGTTTTTCTTTTAATTTGTTCGCTTATTTCTTGGGTATTAGGTGGTAATTTTTATCTATTCAAAGCTCATTTTTTGTGTTTTGATAAAGATTAAAAATTAAAAATACTTTTTAAATTTCGTTAATTCGTTTTTGTTTTATAATGATTTTTATAATCCATGCTTTTCCTTGCGGTGATATAATAAATTACTCTCCTCGTAACTCTCCATAAACTTAAATGTTTTACGAATTATAATAATTTGATGGTATCAATTGATTATTTAGCACGTAAAATAGTATTATTGTAACGGTTGTGGTTGTCGTTAATGAAATAAATAATATGATCGCTTTAGTGTGAATGTATTTGACAGAGCATAAAATTACCTATTTTCTTCGACGCGAAATTTTCTACAAGCTATCTTATAGAAAAGCGTCTTCTTTTATTATACACGAAAACTTCATTTTTTGTTTAAATGGCGATATCTCAAAAACATACGATGAAAATTGTTCAAAATAAATTGAGCTGAAACAGTTAGCTTTCCACTATCTCTTGGCTGAGCTCCTTGCCCAGACGGTAAGGTATTTTATCTTTCAAGATATTAGAGGTTATATTTTTTTTTGATTTTATCGCTTATATCTCGAAAATGTCGCGGTCATTTTCTATTAACCAACTGAATTCTGAATTGTTTTTTTGATGAACATACAAAATCAGAAAAAATGAAAGATTTATCGATTCATTTTTGTTTTATAACGATTTTTCTATTTTAATATTTTGAAATCAATAATGCAATTTATGATCACAAGCGTATAATTTTTTGTAATATACCTTTTGACAACAATCGATGATAAAAAAGACACCTTTTTTGAGCTATTAATAAGAAAGAAATATAGCAATTTAAAATAATGTATTAGAATAAAGAAATTCATATTTGAACAATTTATTTAATTTGAGGAAGCTAAGTGCCAATGAATTGGCAGCGGTTTTTTATTTCTTAACGAATTATAATGTTTCGGGTCTTTCTTTTTTCATTTAACATTTTTCTACAAAGTTAACGAAAGAAAATTTTAAATTAATATATCTGTAATAATTAGGGAAAGCTAATTGTTTATAAAATCTTACATTTTAACTTATAAATAATTAGCTATTCCTAATTACAGATATATCGACGACTTCAATTGAAAAAGACGTATCTCGTAGATAAATTTTTAATGAAAAAAATAAGTCCTGAAACATTAAAATTGATTAAGCAATAAAAAGAATTAGGGTTCAAATGAATTTGTCTTTAATTCACAATATTTACACTTGTTACACGGCGATTTTGTTGAAACAATTTTTTTCCATCTAGTTATGGACTCTCAATAAGTACATTTCACTGTTTATATCATATGACCTTTACAAGCTCTCGTAAGATTTTTTTGTTTTATGTCCTATATCTAGCAAATTGCTACTTTTTAAATATTCTTTAAATTCTAGTTTTTTCTTAAAAATTAGTTAAGAATAGTTTAGAAAGACATAAATTGAAAGGAAATCACGAGCACTTTATAAATTTATGTCTTCTATATATCTTCAATAAAAAAAAGCCGAAAAAAATTATTTTTAATTTGATAAAATAGCTGCATTTTAAAAATTCTTTAAATTCTAGTTTTTTCTTAAAATAGCTTAAGAATAGTTTTAAAGTACATCAATATCTTCAACACAAACTGTCTAAAAAAATTATTTTTAATTTGATAAAATACGTTTCGAAATTTCTTTATACTTAAGCTTTTTTTCTTAAAAATTGCTTAATAATAGTTTTAGAATACATAATTAGAAAGGAAATCACGCACATTTTAAGAATTATATCAGTTATTTATGTCTTTAACACAAACTACCAAAAGAAAATTTTTTTATTTTAACATTGCTTTCAAAAGAGATTATTTTACCAAAAAACGTCCTAAATATTATCCATTTAACTCCAAAATCTGATCAATTTTAAGTTCAAAGTACTATGTCTTCCAAATTTCAGCGCATAACATGATTCCCTGTAAGAGTTATGGTGGACACAAATTTTGGTTTCATACATAAATACGCACACGTACACACGTACGCATACACACACGTACGCACACAAGCACGCACGCACTCATACGCAGACACGCACGCACTATTACACACACACAAACATACACCCACACACACACCCGCGCACTCACACGAACACACATACCCACACACACACATACATACATACATACATAATAGAGACAATTTTTAAAAACATATTTTTTTGACTCAGGAACCTCAAAAACATCGATTGCATCGAAAACTCTAATTCAAAAATGTTTATCGTCAAAAAGCTTTCTCTTTGAAAGAGCAAAAATATGTCGTATCAGAATCGATTTTTTGATCACTTTTGTTTTCCTGGAAGCAAATTTTTATTATGCATCATAATGAAATTTGTTTTTCAGCATCGCTTTAATTGTGGGAATTAAACTGTGGATTAGTTTAATTGTAAAGGGAAACCGACAAAAATTAATTTATTTCATTTTCGAGAAAGTAATCTATTTCATCTTGTATGAGAACGAGGTTGTATGCAATTACTGCATGTTTCCCCAGTTCTTTTTCGCATTGACACTTGCAGGTATAGATGGTTAAATAGATCTATTTTTCGATAATTTTTGTCGATTTTCCTTACAACTAAACTGATTTGCCCTGAATTTCATGGATGTGACAGCAGAAATAAAGGACTAAAATTTATATAAAGTAAAACCGACATTTTTAGTTAAGGCAAAGACACGCAGTGCAGGGAAGCGCTTAAAGCAGTAGCACGGATTCCATGCGATCGACGGTGAAGCATCGGCTATACATCGATGATGTAGCTAGCACGAGAGAGAGAGAGAGACATAGAGAGAGAGAGAGAGAGAGAGAGAGAGAGAGAGAGAGAGAAAGAGAGAGAAAGAGAGAGAGAGAGAGAGAGAGAGAGAGAGAGAGAAAGAGAGAGAGAAAGAGAGAAAGAGAGAAAGAGAGAGAGAGAGGAGAGAGAGGGAGAGAGAGCGAGAGAGACGTAAGCAGAGAGGAGTCCGAAGGCCAGTAGCGCGTTGGGCGCGCGAGCGCGAAGCCGGGGCCATCTCGAGTGTTTGCAGTCCACTCAAAAGCCAGTGCCGAACGACGAGCGTATGCGCGGGAGCCAGACCGCCCGCCCGCGCCAAACGGAACTTCGTCCCCGTCGTGTGCTGGCTGCAGCCCGGTTTCTTGCTTACTTGCTTGGCTCATCTCGCATGGCTCTGTGAGTGAGCGTGGGTGTGCGCGAGCGCGCGCGCGTACATGTTATATATACAGTTGCTGGACTAGCGCGATTCTGTGTAAATATGTCATAATGAAATGCTTTTATTGTTATTAACGATATAGTTTCGGTACTCTTTCACCAGTCATTCTGTATTGCAAAAATATATATTAATTATTTACTAAAAAAATAACTCATGCAATTAAAATCTGAAGAACTAACAACTTAAAAATTTTACCACATACGTATACACACTCGCACACACACACATACACACACATACGTACACATACATTGACACATATACACACAGACACATACATTGACACACACACATACATTGACACATATACACACAGACACACAAACATAAAAAAATATTAAATTTCAAGATTTTCAAAAATTATTAAAAGTATTCAATATTGAATTTTTTTTAAATTATCCCAATTTGTAAAAATTGTCTTATATTTTTTAATTTATAAAAAAAAATTTCTCGTATCCATATTGGAGATGCGGCTAACGTGGCGCAGAGCTTGGTTGGCTCACCCATGATTTAACGGGGCGGCCTGGGTTAAACGCAAAAAAAAGACATTTTTTATGAGTCCAGAAAACTTTTGCTTCCTCTTAGAGACAGCTTTGTAATAGTAAAATAAAGTTTTCTTAAAAACATTTTACAAACATGTTTTGGGCCATTTGGAATCAAAATATACTATTTTTATAAAATCTCCGTATGGATATCTGTGTATATACGTATGTGTAGCTCTATATCTCGAGTAATCCACGGTTAAATTTAATGTGTCAGGGCTCATTTTTTTGTTTTTTTTTTTAAAAAAGGGGACTCAAAAATAATTTTCTTTTGTTTTCAACAAATTTTTGTTTTTCTATTGGTTTTGCGATTTTTTGATTTTTTAGTTTTAGTTTTTCGTTTTTTATAATACCTTACATATAATATCATCGATTTAGTGATACTGTATTTGAAAGAGCTTAAAATTACCTATCCTTTTCGATCCGAAATTTTTTATAAGCTTTTTAGCTGTCCCTTTATCTGTTATACTCGGAAACGTCATGTTTTTTTAGAACGGTTATATGTCAGAAATATATTTTACAAAATTGAGATGATCAGTACGGATCAGTAACACGGAGTACAATATTCAGTAACATCTTTTAACTATTTTATTTTTCTCTTACTAAGAAAAAAATCATTTAGTACAAAAAATCGATTTTCTGTGTCGTACAATAACTTGAGTAAAACGGCATTATTCTTTTTGAAAATTTCCAAAAAGGTAGTGTTTGACTATCTCTTGGCTAAGTTCTTTGCCAGATCATGAGGACTTTTAGTTTTCAAGATATTTCAGGTTATGTTTTGTGATGTATTCTCCATTTACCTTTGCTTATAAATCGGTAGAATATTTCACTTGTTTTTCTCGATCTAAATTACCGCTCCGACTAAAAATCACGCGATGATTGCATGATCATTCTAATTAAATTTGCTACTACTCTAATCTCTTAAATTCATTTCATCGTATTATCCGAATGCTGGATTCTGAATTGGAATCCATCGGCATTATTTCGATTAAACCATGGAAACTATGAGAAAAATGGACACGAAGGTAAAAAATTTTTGAAAACCTTGATTTTGCAGAAATTGGTTGCACAATAATTTAAGTTATGAATAAATCAAAATTCTGAAAAAATAATATTCAATTTTATTAGCTCTAACAATATCTACCTAGATTTATCAAAATAATATAATTTATAGTTACATAAATAGATTTTCCAGAATAGATAAGAAATTATCTTTCGATGACTGATTTTATTAATTAAATAATTTTAAGAAGTTATACATTTCTGAAAAATTCCAGAAGGGTTGGATTGGATAGCTGCAGTATTACACCAATTATTTTCGGCAATAGAAAATCAACTTCTTCTATTCTGAAATAATTTTTGCTTTCTCAAAGAGAAAGCTTATAACAATGAAAATTTTGATACGTCTCGATGTTTTTGAGGTTCCTGAGTCAGCAAAATATATAGGGGAGGTCCGGGCAAAATGGACATCTTAAGGAAAAACGAACAAAAAATGGACTCAATAACAAAAAATATAATCTATTAAATTTTTTTTTCTAAAGTAGACATTAAAACAAATAAGTACATACAACCATAGTGATGAATTATTACTTAAACATATAATAAAAAAAACTGAAAAAATGTTGAAATTTTGAGGTCTTCAAAAATTGCCGGGCAAATCGGACACCCTCAGGAAAAATCATGAAGTACAAACAAAATATAGATTAACAATTAAATTATTATTTTTTACCTTGATAACATCATAAGCTCACAGACTAAAATCAATGTTTTTATTTCTAAGCGATGTTATTGCCGCGAGCAGCGCGCACGTACTGAAACTTAGATGCTAATGACACACATAATATACTTGATTTATTTGGCAATTTTCGTAACAGCGATATCAGAAATAATAGGCGGCGTCCGTTTTGCCCGGTATGACCGTTTTGCCCGGGTCTCCCCTATGTATTCAAAAAACGTTTACGGTATGTATGTATGTATGTATGTATGTATGTATGTGTGTATGTACGTATGTATGTGTGAAACAAAAATTTGTGTCCACATTAACTCATACAGGGAAGCATATTACGGGCTGACATTGTGCAGATATGTTAGGTACGTTTGGACTTAGAACTGATCAGATTTTTGAGCTAAATGGATAATATTCAGGATGGTGTTTGATAAACTAATCATTATTTTAAGAAATCTTAAAATAAAAAAAAAATACGGCATTTTGTTTCCATTTATGTCTTTTAAAACTATTCTTAAGCTATTTTTAAAAAACTAAAACGTAAATTTAAAGAATCTTTAGAAAGTAGCTATTTTATCAAATTATAAAATAATTATTCTCGGCAGTTTGTATTGAAGAATAATAAAAGATAAACATAAATTGTTGAAGTGCACATGATTTTCATTCGACTCATATTTCTTAAAATTATTCTTGTGTTTTTTATTTAAGAAAAAACGTCATTTGAAAAATGTATCCATTTTTTTAAAGAAACAACTATTTTAACAAATTGAAATTAATTTTTTAACACAGTTTACTTAAATATATAAAATATACGTTAATATTCACAAAATGAGTGCCAATATTATTAGAACTATGTCTATCAAGGCCATTAAGGCTGAAATAATGAAATAATATTTGCATTAATTTATTTAATTCCATAAGATTCTATAAATCGATTAATCGTAATAAGGTTTTTTGGTTAAAATTTAGTGTATTACTAAATATCTTGGTATATTCGGATGAAATTGAAGCTTGGGACATAGGACGGACAAGACATTTTGCATAGTTTTTTTATTTTTTACTCAGAATAAAAAATACTTGATATTGTGACAAATTTTGCAGATTGTTGCTTACGATAGTCCGGTTGTAGTACTATTTTTTTGAGATTCATATAATGCCCTGTTACCTTGTAAAACATTAGGGACAAGAATTGTTCAACTTTTTGCCAAACACCCAGCAACATTTAATGTCTGCGGCGTTATAATCACAGGAATATTACGGGGAATATCAGTTTCTATGTTTGAAAAATATTCACAATGATATTTTCGAGTAAATGTTTTGTAAATTACTGAAGTATGTAAGGACACTGGAATTGCTAATCATTTAAAAATCGTATCTGTCTACCTCATGCTGTAATTTAGATAAATAACGAATATCGTAATTTTTTTTTACTACATTATAACAATATATGTTAATTATTATTGTAAATTTAAATTATAACATCCTATTTCTGAACAATTACTTTGTGTATTTTATTACCATTTTAGGTAAGCTTATATAATAAGAATACTACTGCTGTATTCAAGAAACCGCGTTCGAAGCGGTCTAATAACTTTAGTATGCTCCTCGTCGTTATCTTGACCTCGCACTGATTGTATAGAGATGCAGGACTTAGCGACCCTTCCTCGAGTCATATTTAATGCAGCCTATTCTTTTTATTGAGGATACGACAGCTACTTCCCCATGCCATTTGATGCTAACGTTACTTGGATGCATCTACTTATTAAAAAGCACACCGCTAACTCGGACCACTTTACAATTATTCTATCATTATAGTTTTCTCATGTAAGTTACTTGCTTCTTATAACTATGGAAAGTTGTTGTTCCAACCAAAAAGAACAACTTTTCATAGAGATATTTTCTTAAAATTGAAAAATGAATCAAAAAAGTGGTTCCCCGTATTTACCAGTAACACGGGGTTTAACATCACCTTAAGACAATATTGTGGTATCTATCCGTCGTATTAATATTACTATGGGGCAATGCTATTTAATGTACACCAAATGTTGTACAAGGATTCCATAATATTAAAATACTGCTGCTGGAAACGGCAATATTAGGACAATATTATGGTAATGAACCATCGTATTAATATTATTGAGGCTATTCTTTTTAAATTCAAAGTTATATTATACAATTCAAAATATTGTACACGGGTTTCAAAATATTAAGAAATATCGCTGCATTGTTTATCTGGAGATTTTTATTGCAATTTAATATATATTTTTTCTAAAAAAAAAAATTAATAATATTTACTAAACATTAATTAACGATTAAGCAATCTGGCGGCAATGTTGCTCCACTGTTGAACGTACATCATACAGAAAATATACTCTGATAAATAATGCAAAACAGACATACTGATTCATGACAATATTGTCTGAAGATTATAGCAAGGTTATATTACTCATACACAATATTAGCAAACCTAGCGTATCCTAAAAAACAATATTGGGGCAATACTGCTAAAAGATTGGGTACTATATAGGTTTATACGCACCAGGGATGTCGGACGACTCCATGGAAATGGACGTAGAGGGAGAAGATGAGACGCTTTCCCGGGAGACGCTCAATTTCTCTCATTCTATGATCTGATTTAAAAGTAAAAAGCGAAAAATTTGTCATGGTATTATATCATATATGTTCATATCTAAACAGATATTATCACCTACGCTCATATATACACATATATATGTACACATATTTATATGTTGCCATGCTTCGGATACGATTATATATGATCATATATGACCATACATGATTAGATGTAATTATATCAATTTTCATACAGAATCTTATATGAGGATGTATGAATTATTTTTAACCGGGGCTGCAATATCACAGCACAACATTGAAATATTTCTACGACACTCCTGTAATATTAGGTGTTATGTGGGATCAACAATTATTTTCTTGCTTATGTTATTAAGTTAAAACTCTGAGATGGTCAAATGTTAAATCTAAGTGCAGCAAAGATAAAATTTATTATATTCAATTCGAGGAAATATGCAAAAAAAAAATTGCATATTATGATATATATTTACGTTTTGTGATGTAATTGTTACAAATTATCAGTAAAACTAATAAAATAAATTTCATAAATTTAACCTAAAATAAATTAATAAAATTGACTATTGCAGGCAAACTCGCTATTACAAAAAGATGAATATCTATACTATATTGAATACTAAACACATTAGTATGTTTCACCATTATTCAATTACGATTAGATTTTTTTTTTTTTCATTTATTTACATTTTGTATATACATTGATAAAATATGATAAATTAATACACTTTCACATAATAGTACATTGGATATTTCGGATTTACAATGTTTAAACTAAATGACAATTGTATTACATTATAGTGGTTGAATTCGTAGTTTTACGATAAATTTATTATGTTTATTTGTTTTAAATAATTGATGGTGTTTGGTATTTCATTTTTGAACTTAAATTTGTTTTTAAATTGTCCAATAGACTAGTTTTTCTTCTGGCTTCGACGTACATTTTGCATTCAAGTAGTATATGTCTGACTGAGGCTGGAACGTTGCAATGGGAACACGTTGGGCGTGATTTTTTTTCGAGTATATGAGAGTGGGTGAATTTGGTGTGTCCAGTTCTAAGTTTGGTTACGACAACTTGTTCTTATTGTGGAAGGATCAGGTTTAATTTTTGATAGGTATTGTCTCTTACAGAATGGAAGAAGGTATTTTTATTATTTATCCAAGTGTCATTCCAAGAATTTTGTATATATTTTGCTAAGATAATCTGTGCCTTTTCATATGGTAATGGAATTTCATTTTCTATTGGGTGTTCTTTCGAGGCTTCGATAGCTAATGATCTAACGTGATTTAATTCGGAGGAATTTAATTCTGAGTTCATTAAGCAAAATTTTATCATTTTTTTATCTAAATTTGCAATTTTGTATTGTATGTTTTGAATTATAATATCTTTAGAATATATTTTCTTTATAGCTTGAGAGAAAAGAGGATTTTAGTGATAGATTATTATTTTTATATAATTCGATTTTTCTAAGATTTCAATAGTTTTCAGTAATTTTAACAGCGTAATTTTGAGCTGATAAAGTTGAATACGCCTCGTGTAAGGGTATCTTTAGTACTTTGTCAGGTAAAATAATGGCTAGTCCTGAACATGAATTGATTGTAATTCCTTGTGTAAAAATGTGTACAGATGATTTGCATTCAGTATCTGTTATCTCAAGTAGATTTTGAATATTAAATGTTGCTACGGGATGAATCGGAGGGTTTTTAATAATAATATTAGGGAGGTCTTGATTTATTTGTTGTAGGATATTTTCTAGTCTGATTGCATATGATTTAGGAGTTCTTTTATTTATATTAGTGGGATTACTATGATTTATAAATATAGATTTACATATGGGGTTGTTCGAAGTAGTCGAAAGTTTACAAGCGTACTTGCATATTAAGTTCATACGACGAAAACTGAGAGGCATCATATTAGCTTCTGTTAGTAGACTGGCAGTAGGGCAGGTATGAAATACTCCTAGGGCAATTTTAATTCCAGAATTATGAATAGAGTTTGGTATGTTTGTATGTGGCGAGGAATCATATATAATGCTACCATAATCTATTTTGGATAACACTATAGCTTTATATGTGGTCAATAGTTTTTGCTTTTCGGTTCCCCAATTTTTTGCTGCTAACGTTTTTATTAGTCTTAGTTTTTCTGAAGATATTGCTTTTATATTCGAAGGTATTTTTTCCAATTTAATTTAGTGTCGAATGTGAGACCTAAGATTTTCAAATGTTGAACTTCTTGGATTTCATAGTTCATTAGTTTTAGTTTTATTTGTTTTTTAGGTTTCCGATTTCTTGTAAAGACTATGAATTGACTTTTTTGGGCTGAAAAAATAAAACCAGTGTTGTGAAACCATGACTGAAGGTTATTAAGTATACTTTGTAACACTTCTTGGGTAATTTCATAATTTTTTCCACTGCAGAAGGTGAAGTCGTCGGCAAATAAGCAACCTAGAACTGGTAATTTTAGATTTTTTACAATGTCATTTATAGCCAATAAGAATAGTAGGACACTAAGAACAGATCCTTGCGGGACTCCGTTTTTTAAAATAAGTGGGTTGACAATGTACCATTAGCTTTGACTTTGATAAGCCTCTTTTTTAGAAAATTTTTTATGAAAATATACATATGTCCATTGACTTCTGCTTTTTGTAGAATATTTAAGATTCTTTCACGCCATACCATTTCGAAGGCTTTTTCGATGTCTAAGCTGACGGCAATAAGATGATGTTTCTTCCGAAATGCATCACATATTGCCTCTTCGAGCATGATAAGGTGGTCATATGTTGTGGGACCTTCTCTAAATCCGCTTTGCTGAAGAGCAAACACCTGTTTTGCTTCTAGAAACGTTTTTAACCTTTTATTGAGTATTTTTTCCATCAATTTGCATAAGTTGTTGGTGAGAGAGATCGGTCTGTAACTTTTCGGTGAGGATTTATCTTTGCCAGGTTTGCATATTGGTATCACTACGGCTAAACTCCATTGCTCAGGAAAAACACCTTCAAGCCATATAAGGTTCATTGTTTATTTAATATATTCTAAAGCCTCGGTGGGAATGTTTTTTAACATGATGTTTGGGATTTTATCCGGGCCTGGAGCTGAGTTTTTACAGGAATTCAAGGTCGCAGTAATTTCTTCGAGATTTATCGGAAAGTTCAACTGATCGTTTGCGGGAATACTTAAACTATCTTTGGTATTTATTGCTTGGTATTGATTTTTTACAGGTATGAATTCTGGATTATAATTATCATCGCTTGAATTTTTTGAAAAAGTATGGGCTAACGTATTAGCGATATCCTGTGGTTTTTGTATGATTCTGTTATTATCGTCTAGTAAGACTGCGATTTTTATGCTTTTTGGCTTTCCTTGTACTCGTTGGATTTTATTCCATATTTTTGAAGAAGGGGTGTTAGAATTCAACGATTTAAGATAGCTTAACCAATATTGCGTTTGTGATTCTTTGAAAACTTTTTTGCAGATGGCTTTTTTTATTGTGTTCTATTTTACTTTCTAGGGTGTGGTGTTTTTTATAGCGATTAAATGCGTGTTTAGAATTCTTTATTGCACTTTCGCATTCGGGGTTCCACCAAGGAACTTGAGTTTTGTGTGTTTTTTTGAAATTGATTATCGGTATTGAAAGATCTGCTGCCATAATAATTAGATCGTTGAATTTTTCTATTATTTGATTAATATGGTTTTTATTTTTTTTGTTGGTTCAATTAAGTTAGGAATGTTTTGTTTTATTATATTTTGAAATGCTGACCAATCGGCTTTTTTGAAGTTTCTTATTTTATCGGGATCTGTATGACTGTTGATTGAAGCTTGGTCATCTTGATTAACATGGATCGTGATTGGATAGTGGTCCCTATCATATAAGTAATCAGAAACTTCCCATTCAAGAGTATCTGCTATAGAGGCTGAGGAGATTGCTAAATCTATGGTACTTTCAGATCCAGTAGAAGAATCAAAATGGGTTGGGGAAAAGGTGTTATGTAATACTAATTCGGGATCTTCAAGAATTTGTTCAATAATTTTTCCTCTATTGTCAGTTAATTTTGAGCCCCATATAAAATTGTGAGCCTTCCAGTCTCCTATGATTATGTAGGGTTTTGGGAGTTCAGCTTTTAGGTTTTCAAGTTCACTTAGAGAAACTGAGTGACTATTTGGTATGTATAGATTACAAATAGTTACTAATATTTTTTTGAAAGTATATATTTTTTTGAAAGTATATATTTTTTTGAAAGTATATATTTTTTGAAAGTATATATTTTTTAACGTATGTTACTACTCCGCCACTAGCGTGGTCGGCTACTCTATTCTTATAGTACTTTTCAAATCCATATAAATTTGCACAGAAGTCATTTTTGAAATGCGATTCTTGGATGCATATTATTTGAGGGAATTTTTCATGCATTAGTTTTTGTAAGTTGCTGAGACGTTTGTAGTAGCCATTGACATTCCATTGAAGTATTAATTTATACATTATCAGAGTTAATTTAAATTTAGAAAATATAAGGAAATTTGGTTTAGGTACTTAGTTGTGTTTCTTTGGAGATTTCTTCACTTGTTATAGTTATTTTGTTTTCATTTTTTTTTATAATTCTTGTGAATTTTGCTTTCATTCCTCGCGTCGTTAGATTCGGATATAAATTTCTCATCATGGATGCTATATCGTCAATGTTTTTCGTGTATTCAGCAGCTATATCTTCCGCCTGCGGGTTAGACATAGCTTTATCAAGAAAACTTTTGAACTGGAAGTAGTTTAGTGGGTAGCTGTCAGGATTTTGTAGGATTATGTTTTTTAATGGTTGTAATATTTCATCCAAATTTTGTGTCGCGGCGGTGTTACTCAGGTCGTCAGGTTTTTCTTTTTTTGCCGGATTTTGAGGGGTCTTTTTTTTCCTATTTCTTTTATCTGCTATTGTGTATTTATTATCTTGGAGAGAGTCTAAGCTAGAGTCGGAATCGGAGTTTAATTTAGAGTCGAAAGTTGTCGAGAGTGCTGATAATGTGTCGGAATGAGGTCTTTTAAAATTGTGGGAAACAGCTGGAAATCCTTCAGTATTGGTAGTAGGTGTAGATTGATCCAAAGTTGAGCGGGGAATACCGATGTTATTATTTTCACTTTATAGCACACTAACCTCAAAATCACAACTTTATTGTCGATTTTGAGGTTGTTGTGCTATAAAATATCGTATGAGACTGTTGTGGGAGGTGTTTTTCCACCTTGCTCGATTTTCTCACTCGCTTCGCTCGTGCGAAAACCCTCGAGCAAGGTAGAAAACCATCTCCCACAACAGTGTCATAATATACTATTGTGTTTGTAGGGCTGCGTCGATTTCATTTACTGATTTGTTTTGGTTAGAGGGGCATTGTCTCGCTAAGTGACCCTCTTGTTGACAAATAAAGCACGAAAGAGAATCGCTAGAAGAGCAGTATATCCAGTATGGAGTATTTTCATATAGAATATTTATTGACGTAGGGGCAATGTATACCTGACGTCTAAAACTTAAAATATGGGCAAAACCCGGCTCCGAGATTCCAGCTTTAACAAACGACATTTTTTACTCTAGATTGATATTGAGACTGATTAAATGGTTTTCGAGTAAGTCGTGGAGAATCACAGGACACACATTTGACAATATGACTCTTTTAGCGCGGCTTATCAATGGTCTAATCAGAAGGATATTATTTTTTAAAGTAATTTGCTTGTTGTCGGAGAGGTCATCTGAGATTTGTTTTGTGGCTAGATATAGGCATACACGGTTGTTTGATATTCTGGAGACAAACCTTATATTTGTAGGGGTCGTCAGTTTTGCAATTTCAGTTACATACTCTTTGATGGCACATCCTTCGATTGAATCTAAAATGATAGCCTGCTCTTTTTTGGGGAAGAATTCCGCTTTTGTGGCACCAACATAATTCATTTGTTGGGATGGATTTGGCGATGGTCCATTAGGTTAAGTTTGGAGCAATGGGCCTCTGTACTCAGAGGAGCCCATTTTGACAGATTGTGAGGAATTAAAAAACTCCTTTCTTCTGAATTTTCACTCAAGCACTAGTTTCACTATTGATAATCATGTATAGCAGGAATACATTCAAACTAGCGAAGACAGAAATAATTTATACTCGTGGTCAAATGTTTACGCGAGACTGTAAACACGTCCGAACTGTACGGCGTCTATAATGAGACTGGATTAGATTATATCCTAGATAATTTAATCGCAATTCTACAGTAACAGTTTCTGACCGCTCATACTTTGATCATAAGAAAACAATATTTTTCGGTAGTTAATATTAAGTATGCTTAACATTAATTATAGGAAGCTTAACAAAAGAGCTATTTTTGGCATATTTTTTGATACTCGGAAATATTGCAATGCATGATAAGTTGTCAATATATTGAGTGTAAATGTTATAAATAAACAATGAATAATGAATAATTAATAATCAATTATGCAATGTGTCATTTATGAAAAATTTCGTCATTTTTTAGCAGTCTTGTAACTATCTTGAGACGGTCACAAGACCGTCTTAAGACGTGCGTCACGGTCATTTTACAATACTGCTGATACCTATACAATGTATAGTATACATCCCACAATATACGCCATCCATACTTTACATAAATGCTTATAACGTTACATATCACAAAATAATAAGGATAACATACAAATAACAAACAATTACGCGAATTATAAATAAATAGCAATACTACTTTTCTTAGGTATTATAATCCAAAAGTTATAAATTAATGTAAAACAGATAAGTGATTAAAAATCAACAAGTATTGACAAATTTATTTTCACAGTATTTGTCAAATTTAAGAATACTGTAATCAACTTTAAATCAGTTGCAATTTGCGACAGCAATCTAATATAATTTATAACTAATTATTTGTCGTTAGAACCTTAATATATATAACATTGGGCAAATATTAAAGCAAGTCCCATTTAAAATAACCATATGGTAACGGAAAGTAACGTATAAATAACATAAAATATCGTAAAATAGCATGATATAACGTAAGATTAAATCTCGAATAAATTACTATAATATAACAAATAATTCCAAAAATTGACGATAGCAATCTAGAATAACGAAGATATAGAGAAGGTCTGAATTATTAGGCTTAATATAACGAAAAATAACAGTCAAAATTTAGAAAAGTGGACGAAATAACGTAGAAAAAAAGGTGATATGAAGAAGGTCCTATTTTTAGATGCAAGGTAACGTAGAATAACATAACCATTTTGGAAATTTTCAGAAGGAATAATGTGGTTTTACTCAAGTTATCGTTTGCAATAGAACGTCGATTTTTTTAGAAAATGATTTTTTTTTCAATCATAGAAAAATAAGATTTCTCAAAAATTTTACAGAAAAATCTTCTCCATTGTTCTAATTACCTCAATTTTTTTCAAAAACTTTCCATTGTATATTTCAGAGAAATCACCGTTCAAACCACAAATGGCGTTTCCGTGTATAACAAAAGAAAGGAAACACCTTATCCTAAATTAAGGATGATAAATGATAGGTAATTTTATGCTCTTTAAAATGCATTTTCACTTGATCGATGATACTATTTATAACATACCAAAAAAACGAAAAACTAAATGCCAAAAATCGAAAAACCGCCAAAGAACAAGAAAACATCCGAAGAACTATAAAAATTATTATTGTGCTCCTTCGTTTAAAAAAAATAAACAAAATGAGCCCTGAATTATTAAATATTACCGTGGATTACTCGAGATATGAATGCATACATACATAGAGACACGTACACACATATCCATACGGACATTTTCTGAAAATAGTGTATTTTGATTGTTTATATCTCTAAACATATTTCTAACTTTTTCTTTTACAATCACAAAGCTTTCTCTTTGAGGAAGCAAAATTGTGTTTAGGTCAAATTGAATTTCCATTTTGACTGTGCGAGTGTTGTGTTAGCTTTTTGAATGCTTTTTTATGTATTGATGTTTGTTTAGACACAAACAAAAATGTTGCAGGTAAGTTTAGGTGAAAACCTTTAGTTCTATCGTAAAGAACAGCTGGTAACCTTTCAAAATCACCTTGTTATAATCTTTATATCAAATATAGACTAATTGTTTTTTACAATATCTAAAGAAGCCATTGTGGGGAAAAGTGGAATAAGGCAACGTGGAATACCTAGTAAATAATGTGACAAAATCTGCACTTTCGAAATTAAGTATCGGCGATCGCGAGCGGGCTTTTGTATACTCCCGCATCTTGATTTACGATCTTAAAATGAGCTCTCAATACTCATGCGGATGCTCCAGCGAAGTGTACTTTACAAAGACGCATTAAAAGTGGTCGATGCGTAAATTTTTAAGCCTCAAAGGAAAAGAGGGAGTAGTTTCTGATCATATCAAAACCCAATTCCTGATCACATATATTATTGACACATAAGTATTTTATATGATAAACAAAAACTTATTAAGCAATACTAATACAGTAGATATACTAAATATATAACAGTTTTCGGTTGTGTGATTATAAATGTGAAACTTAGGCGAGATAAAAGTGTTTGCGAGGTAACATTATTTTCACGTTTTAAATTATTTACGTATGGATTAAAACTACTTATAGAATTGTGTTGTTATAAATATTTGTGTATTTTAAGATTTTTAAACACACATATAACATATTATTAATACTGATCAGGAATTGGATAAACGATAAGAATATGGACCCTATATCTAATCACACGTTTTATCAAATAAAAATAATACAAATAAACTGTTAAATAACTTACTTACATAAGTTTTTCTACGATCCGTTACAAAATTTGAAAGAAATGATGTAATTTCTTTGCATGCTCACTTGTAGCCAAGTAGAGTAAGATGGTATCAGTCATGACGTTGCCGACAACGTCCAACTTTAACATTTTTTATCTTAAAAATGTATTTTACTAGTGACTTTTAAAGTTTCTATATATGACTATGACATAGTTTACTATTACTAATTATTTTTTTAAAACAAATGTTGTATACATTAAAGTCAAAATAAAAATAAATGTAATCAAATGATCAGGAACTGGGTCCGTAACGCTACTTCTCCTTTATGCTTCGCGATAATGCGTTGACTAGACTGCTGTGGCGGTGCGAGCGTACACTATAGTATAGTTGATCAAACATCGGGACACGCATGAAACCGGGCGACAAAATTTTCACAATAATTTCTTACTTATTTGTAATTTAAACTTAAATAAAATTTCTGAAGAAGCAATTCTCGTATTGCTACATACGATAAACTTATTTTCTAAGTTACTTTTTAAAATTTGTTGATATCGATTTAGTTACAATACTGGACACACATGACATCAATTAAGGTACGCAAGACAAAATGCAGTTATAATTCGTCTTTACTTAAAAATTATATAATTAAACCTTTTAAAATGACATTTCATGGTATTTTTGATTTTTAATTCGAAATCGAATCAATCAATAATATTGAAACTTTGCAGTAATTTTCTAAATGGTATATCTAATATATCTGGTTTTAAATTAGGCCAATATATCGTTTTAAATTTGTGTAAAATAACAGGGACACGACTTGGTCGACTTTTTGACTTTTACCCTTATATGGTTCTTCCAAGAGCCTGACATTAAAATAATAATTAACCCTTTCAGAGGGGTGTATGTGCATGTGATACGTATACGTACCACCTTTTTGCTTTCAGTTTTTTCTGTATTTCGGATGTATTTTTCAGTGCTCCTATGCGTGTGAGTACTTTTTGGACTCTTGAGATGATAAGTTATAAATTTTGTATAGAAAAGTATGCAAATTTATTTATTTATAAATAGTTATAAACAATTGAATCACAAAAAACTCGTTTCTCTTCGTAAAAAATCGTTTATTCTTGAACGAAAAACTCTAGAGCTCTGAAATATTTTTATCTATAGTCCTTGTCCAGCTCTATAATATATATTTTTTCAAATTTTTTCGCACGCTAGTTTTTTGATAAAATTTTTGAAAATTACAAATATTACCAAATATAGTCACCATATTGAATCCGCCATTTTGAATTTTAAAAATTTGACGTCAGAATCGTAATCTCCGACCCCGAAAACTCCTATATACAAAGTTTTATCCTAACCGGCAATAAAACCACAAATTTAACCTAAAATAGTCGCCATATTGGATCCGCCATCTTAAATTTTGTAATTCTGACGTCAGATTCGTATTCAGCGACCCCGAAAATCCTTATACCACTAATGACTTTAAATGTATGTACAGAAGAAAAATGTGCCCCTGAAAGGGTTAACAGCAATCGTACATAATTAGTCACCAAATATAACAAATAGCGTACCATGTAACACTAAATTTATTTGCAATAAAACGCAGCATATATATTCCACCTTAACCCACAATTGTGGCAAATCGGTTAAATTGTCTTTTTACAAAAATCATTACAAAATACAAGTTGTCACATTTATTTTCTACTTTATATGATTTTATTTATTAGTTTGTGAACTAATAAAGACGTCTAAACCTCAATACTGAATTATACCCAGGTAGAAACCTTATCATAGCACTCATATTGGATATAAAGATCTATATAGGCAAAGTAGATAGTACTAGACTGCACAGAACTCGATAGATCTAGACAGATCTACATGGGTTCCTCAATAATAATATTATATGCATGTGATATCTGTGATCACCTCGAGGTTATGTGTTTAGCGTATACAACTTTTAATGTAATTAATGCTAAAAAACAAGTTTAACATGAAAGTTATCATTTATAATGATAAGAATTACAGTCTTATTTGTACCAGTTACATGTAAGGGAAGGAAAAGCATTTTTAACCTAAAACGTGAGAATTTGGAAATAATTATTTTCTTCACGTAATAAACAAACAATGTCCGCACAATATGTGATTATCTTATTTAATCTATTAATTTGTTTGTAAACGAGTGATTTACGTAAAATTCACAATATTAATAATATATTCCAAATTATTCTATTACATATTATGCATAATTTTATAAATTATTATTTTATTGTTTCTGATAATACAGGCACAATCTGTATTATTTTAGTAAGGCAATTATCCGATTTATTCAAATAATTGTTTACAATATATAAATATGTACTTTACGACCATAATAGTAATATAATTCTTATACAAACCATACAGGTTTTGAATCCAAGTCTGTATTTAGGATGGAAAAGAATCTAATATCAGGAAACTGATTTAAAACAAAACAAATAGTATGCACTAAAATTTCATGCAGAGATTTCTTAGAGATTATTTACTACTATTAATTCTTTAACAGTTTTGTCAAAACATATTATTGTGTTGTTTATTTCATAAAAATCAGAAATCTCATTGCACCTAAAACTTGATAACCTCATATTTTGGAGATTATTCATATTGATTTAAATTGATAAAAGATGAACAAAAATATGTAATTTTATAAATCAAAACATTACACAATAAATTATATTTCTGTTTCTTAAAAAATAACCTTTATTCCCGACTCAACCGTAATGGCCACTTTATTAACCTCAAAAGCGTAAAAAATAGCATGTGATTCCAGCAAATTTTTTCCCGCAAATGCAATTTTTTAAAATTATTTTATAGCACACTAACCTCAAAATGCCAACTTTATTGTCGATTTTGAGGTTGTTGTGCTATAAAATATCGTATGAGACTGTTATGGGAGGTGTTTTTCTACCGTGCTCGATTTTCTCACTCGCTTCGCTCGTGCGAAAACCCTCGAGCAAGGTAGAAAACCATCTCCCACAACAGTGTCATAATATACTATTTCTCTATATTTAAGTTGCCACAGTTAAGTCGGGAAAGGAGTTCTATATACAACACGGGAATAAAGTCGAATATTTCGCCGAGTGATTACTGCCCGAGCATCGCTTGGGCAGTAAATCCACCCTCAGGTATAATCTTCGACTTTATTCCCTTGTTACATAATGTACTATTAAGTGGTTATTTCCCTTATCCAGTGTTATGCGGAAAAATAATGCGGGAAACTAGAAGGGATGACCGTTACACGCCTTTATAGTAACTGTCTAGTTTGCCTACGTAGATCTAAATAGCATGAGACTATTCTAGATAGATCTATAGAGGAGGAGAGATAAATTTCTACCAGGGTATTGATGGTTTAATACTAATTAACCCATTTCTTCCCAAGCGGCCATTTTATAGTCGATTGGTTTTTTGTCTAAAAAATTGTCGAAAAAAAAATAATAATAACCAATAGCACTTTTCTGAAGTAAAATTGTCAGCTCTTTCCGATTCTGAAGTCAGAACTTTGAAATTTCCGTTGGAAAATTTAAAAATGGCGGTTTTAGGCAAAAAACCAATCGACTATAAATTGACCGCTTGGGAAGAAATGGGTTAAGGGGCAGGCCTAGGTTAAGACAAAAAAGGACATTTTTTACGAGTTCAGAAAACTTTTTAAGTTTAAAACGATTTATTCGAAAAAAATGTATGCTATTATCACACAATAATATCTTAAATTTTACTGTTGTAAAACCTCTAAATCTTGATCTTACACGTCACGTTAAATCATTATTTTCAATACCATATTTAGTAAAGGAACTTTGTTCCTCACACAATTTTAAGTGACATGATGAACGAAAATTATTTTTTTACGGTTATTCGACTCCTTTTGACATGTGTTACAAAAAGAGCGGAGTACTTTTTCGTTAGAATAATTTTTATTATTCTTTTTCGTAAATCCAATCAATTTTTTAAAAAATATTTTTTATATTTTTTTAAAAAATTGATTGGATTTACGAAAAAGAATAATAAAAATTATTCTAACGAAAAAGTACTCCGCTCTTTTTGTAACACATGTCAAAAGGAGTCGAATAACCGTAAAAAAATAATTTTCGTTCATCATGTCACTTAAAATTGTGTGAGGAACAAAGTTCCTTTACTAAATATGGTATTGAAAATAATGATTTAACGTGACGTGTAAGATCAAGATTTAGAGGTTTTACAACAGTAAAATTTAAGATATTATTGTGTGATAATAGCATAAAATTTTTCAGAATGATTGATTTTAAACATAAAAAGTTTTATGAATTCCTAAAAAAGGTGGTCCTATTCACTATGAGCATGTGGTATAGTATATGTTATCTTATTTTCAAGAATAGCTCCATCTTACAGTCGAGTGACGTGATCGGGGTAGTACAAAATACACAAGCTCTTATGGGCATTCAATTAAAATAATATTTTTTTAATTACTAATGAATCTGAGAATATCCTTATAATGTTTTTTAATAATAAATAAATATAACAATTCAAGAAAAAAATTTGAGATCACACAAATTGTCATAAATTTATAAAAAATTACCCCGTTCACGACACTCGACCATAAGATGGCGCTATCTTTGTGTTCAAAATCTGTCGTGCTCACAGCGAATAGTAAAATTTGACGAAAAACTCGATTTTTTAGAACAGAAAATGATTTTGTATTGGCAATATTGGCCATAGAAATCATTTTAATGAACTTAATAGTTATTCATACGTATTTTTCCTGCGACCTTTATTGTACACAATCCAGCGTGTTCCTACAATAACCGAATCCTAACCCGTGCCCAAATCTACTCTATACTATGCAGACAAACTTTAGAAAACATAAAAATCATTAAACAAAAATTTTGATCGATATTCTGCGATAGAAAAATTGTTTACAATCATCAGAAAATTATTTCTTATTTTTACAACAGTGCGGTTTTCTCCATTTATTGTTTTCCAATGTTTTGTAAGTCTCATGCGCATAGGATTACAATGAATCAATCTGAATCTTTGGGAATATCTTATTCAACTTATTCGCATCACAGCCATGAACTCCTATTTTTCAAAACAAATTTATTCAGAAAGTTTTGCCCATGAGTAGAGTTAAAAATGTTCTTTTTCTAGATTATTTTACAAATTTTGAGTTCACAGTTCTGTGTGGTGCAGGTGTTAGATTTTGCATAATTATTTTCAAATGCTATACTTACATTCCCATGCGCAAGGACAGTCTTGAAGAAACATCAATTTTCATTGAAAATTGCTAGTTTTTCCTACATATTTATGGGTAAACTGTCTTAAAGTTTTTGAAAATTTACAAAAATCTTTCTGCTTAGGTAACAAATATAACCACCAATTTAAATAAATGTTATCATGTACTAGCAAATTTTTCAAAATTTACTATCTGGAACCTAGGTATACCACCTTGTCCCCTTCCCGCCCCTTATAATTAGCCTAACATTAATAAATCAATTGTTTATAAAATTATTTGAACAATTATGTAATCATTAATGTATACAACTAAATGTAAAACTGAAAAAATAAATTATAAAGATCATTAATATAAATTAATTTAAATGCTTATATAATACACTATCTTTTCCAAAATATTTTGAAATATAATATTATGCAATAAAAAATGCGTCGGAGATGTACTTACTTCCCGGTAAATGAAACAATCTATTAAAAATTGAAACTGTATACTGTGTAATGATACTTTAATGATCAGACATTTCTCGTTACATAAAGGTAACGTAGTGTAAGTAGCTTCCGTACTGTCAAACATAATAACGAGATTTTGAAGTGGAATGTAATTTTTATCAATTATACAATGAACAAGATGTATGCAAAAATTGTACATCTTTTAATCAGAGTCAACCATTAAACTCTCTGCAATTTTAACTAGTCAATGCCTATAAAAGAGACTTACTAGACAGAATTTTCATTTACTCAAAATTTTGACTCTTAAAATATACAAACCCTAATTTTACATACACTATGAAAAATCGCGCGTTAATTTGTTTTTTACTATTGAGTGTGCACCTAATTTATGAAGCATACGCAGTAAGTACATTTAATCTTATAGTTATTTTATCCTGATAATCAAAATAGTCAAAATAGTTTTTCACGACAAAAAACTATTTTGACTATCAGAAATATTTTTTTTAATTGGATTCTCAATTTTATAATAGTAAACTAAATAAAACGATTTCAAACAATATATCAATTATTATATAATACTTAATAAACAAATGCAGAAGAAATTCAAAAATTTAACTTATCAACTCCTGTCATTTCCCTGTTTAAAATATCTTATGGATTACATATAAGACACAGATTTGTTTTCTATACAACGTTCTCTCTATATATACTTTGTATCATCCGGATAGTACCACTAAAAAAGAGCATATATTATAATGTTATGGTTGAGTTCGCGTTCGCGTTGAGAAGTTTGGCATGAATTTTCATGAATATTTCATATGGTACTTTTGGATATATTCGATATAGATTTCTATATGGAATTTTATATAGAAAGCTATATGATGTTTTCCGGTAGATTTCCATATTAAACCCTTATTGATATTTTTATCATAGTTTACAAATATTTATAATAATTTCATTATCCAGCCGATGTAGAGACGGAGTCCGTATGATTGCCCATATGGAATTTCGAATAGAAATTCATACAGCATTGGTGAACGGATTTTCATATTAGGTCCATATGGATATTTTTAACAGGTTTTATAAATAACTATAATACTATATTATCCAGACAATGATACGCTCACACATATAAATTTATTTTGTTACGATTTTATATTCGGCTAATTAAATTATAAAAAGGCGGGAAAATTCGCCTATGGCGAGATTCGAAGCCAAACTAGTTTTTGGTTCTCGTCAAAAAACGAGAGCGCTAACCACTGCGCTATCCCTCCGCACTTTCTTCGTTTCGAGTATATCTTCTATTACCCCTGCATTTCTCCTGACTCGTCACATTATACACGTGACACTTTTATTTTACATTCATTTATTACAAAAACGGAAAGATAATTGACGTTTTTTCTAAATATGCTCACCGTGTAAATCTTAGGAAAACGATTTTTTATCAAACCATTTTTCCTAAAATTTCCCCTTGCTTATGAATATTTTAAAATTTTCACATATGTTTATATAACATTTTTTACAAGTTTCTGTGTACTGTACCGTATATATATTGATATACAACGAAAAATTCATTATTTTTTAGTCAAAATGAAGTAGATTGTCAACGTTCCTGACGCACACAGGATTTTTTATACAGTGTAGAAAAATTCTCTTTGTTTTCGAGATAACTATGAAATATTTTACTTCAAATATGCATTATTTTCATGAAAATATTTACCCGGGAAAATATCTTCCATATATGGCCATATACGAATTTTGGCATTATATAGGCTTATATGATCCTATATGATCATATATGAACTAGAAAAATTGAACAATATTGAGACTAGGACAGTTTCTATATTTATATTCATTTACATTTGCCAATTATTATATAGATTCTACTTGGAACAAAGATTCGAGAAAATTTTGGGTTTTGAAAATTCATCAAAAATTAGAGTCTTGAAAAATGTTCAAAGATATTCTGTTTTTTGTTAAAATTTGACTCATATGGATGTTCACTTGGAAAAAATTTTTTTTTGATGAAGCGAATGTGGTTAACTTTTCCTTTTAGTGATATGGTAAGTTACTAAATTTCTTTTGCCTTGATTTATATGGATATGGATATTTTTACGGACTGGAAAAGAAACTACGACTTTAGCTAATAAATTAGATGAGTATTATGATTACGCATTCGTAATTATTCATATTTGCTACTTTAAAGTAAAATGAGTATGGATACTTTGTTATTATTTTTTCAGATCATTTGTAATATTTAGGAAATGAAATGAAGAAGAAGAGCAGTTAAACACATGATGAGGGTATCGTTCCAAGATTAGCTAAAGTAAACATGCATTGGTATATGCGCTCTTAAACAAAAGCTAATGAAATTGCAGTGTTACAAACAAATTTAAACGCATTTAACCAGATATTTTTCACGTTGAGTGTACTTGTTAACTGTTCTATGTATGTTTAATGTTTATATTTTATAATCTTATAATCAAAATATAATTTTGAAAAATAAGTATCTCACACATATTTGAAAATGTTAAAATTGATTTTCGATACTTGTGCAATAATTAAAAGTTTACATATCACAACTTCAGCATCTCTTAAACAATAATACTGAGTGATCATTTACTTTTTTATGAAATGATAAAGAACCAAAAATAAAGATTATAAGACACTTACGAAAACATTATTTTTTACTTTAAAATTTAATTATTTATTATTTATATCAATTAATTGCCTACATATAAAAATAATTCATTTTCATATTATCTGTAGAAAACTTTGGTAGCATACATTAAGAAAAGTTTTATAAAAATGAAAAGAAGGTAAATTAACCTAATATTCTCAAATTTAGAAGCGTATTAGAAAAGGAAAAAACTTCCTCTCTACAAGCAAGCAATAATATAAGAATCTCTCCATAAAAGAATGATTGTGAGATCACGCAGAAATATGCGCGCAACCCTTGAGTTGCGCACGCATCCTGTGAGCTGTGCGCGAATGCCTAGGTTTGCGCGCGTAACGCTATAACATCAGTAAGTGGTGATGAGAGATAGAATTACTTGAGTTATCGTTGTACCAATAAAACTCTACTTTTTGATATTTTTTTCTTCTTTTTTTAAAGAAGCAAATAATTTTATTACTTTAATTTTACTTTAAGATATACAACAATACAGTTGTATATATATAATATTTAGTGAAAATTTGATTGAATTATAGCATATAAATTTTGAGTTATAGAACTATAAAAAGTATCTTAACAAAACAATAAAACAAATAAAGAAAATGAAAACCTTTAAAAAATGTGTTATCTCAAATAATGAATCAGAGAAGAACAAGTAATTGAGAAATCATGTTTTGACATGTAAGAAATCAAGTGAGAAAATGTTTTAAATTTTCAGGCTTTTTTCGCTTTTTTCAGGCTTCATTTCATAGTTAAAGGTACCTGAATTTTTCTGTAGTGACCCTTTCATTTACGTATTCGATTATCCTCGTATTGTCGTAAAACCATCGTCTAATTATTTGTATGTAACCATATGATTTAACACTTTAGTTAAAACTTTATGATATTGTTAACAATCATCTTTTTCATATTATAAATAATGCATACTATACATGATTCCACGTACTAAAATGATATCAAAATCGACTTCGTGCTATTGACATTGCTGATGTGTGAAAGTGTGACGCACATAGCGTGCCTGAGGTGCCTGGTATTATAAGAAATAAAGACAGTTTTACAGTTTTTCGTTTTATAATTTCCAGTTCTGTTTACATTAGTATGGGAACGAGAGGAAGAATCAAAATAAAATTTCGAAAATTTTGGTTGTCGATTGTGGTTTTGAGACAAGCCATAATTATTAAAATCTTCGCATTTTAATTCTATTCCTCCCTCTGATTTACATACTAAAACTTCAATTCAAATGATAAAGTTCGTCGACATTGTTTAAGAGCTTGTAAACGTCAGCAAATAAACTTCAAAATTATAGTCGATAACAGAAATATTTGCGACTTTTAAGGTTTTCTATAGAAAAATATACCATTCATGGATACCAAAATTACTAAAAACTGCAATATCATGAAAATGTGGTCGTAACTTGTTACGCCTCGAAACCACAAAAATGAATTTGTGAGATAAAGAAAAAAAAACATGCAAAGCAAAGTTTGCATGTTCACGTATTTGGAACTTAAACAAGTAGAACTGAGAAGTATTAACAAAATCTGGCTACTGTTAATGATTGTAGATCATTATAAACTCATTCGAAGTACGTGTTCGAGATCCATTTCACAACAATAAACTTGCTTGCTGGAGGCCTTACGAGGTTCGGTTGTTCTTATCGGTTCATCACTGCAATATAATTTTTAATAAAAAAAATATTAAATTTTTAAAATATTGATTTGTATAAAGACTTATACAGCAGTATATATAGTATACTATGTGATGAAAAGCCATTACGATGAGCATCCTTTAAATTAACCAATTCAACAACAATTGAGTCTCTCATTTCTCTATTGAATTTAATCCATTTCAAAGTACAGCTTTAAGGCCTTCATATTTTTCAAAACTTATATCACCACTTTTCGTTGTTACGAAAGAAACATGTTATATATTTCAAGTATTGGGTGCATTAAGAACTTAACTCTGAATACATTTTTTATCAAAATGAAGTTTGAATAATTTATTGTTTTATTTTTAACAAAAAATATAGTTACATGTCTACAGTATATTTACATTATACTTGGTAGATAAAACATTAAATTCTATAAACGTATATTTTGGTTGAAAATGTAATCCAGGTCAAATTATAATTTTACCCAATAGCTCATTTATATATTAACAGATCCAACACTACTGTGAATTGTTTGTTCTCACAATCAGACGTTATACATTTTAATAGCATACATAATCACAATAAATGTTTGAACAAAACAAAATTGCATTGATAGCGCTGAAGCTGCAAATTTAACAATACACCTAATTATTACTATTAAACAGTTAATAATATATTGTGTATCAGTGCGGATAGTAGACGATTCCCGCGAGAGCGCATTGTAGGCCGTATTGAAGCCACCCGAGTTGCTCAAGGCGAACAGTGAGATGTCGAGGGGTGCTGAGGTAAGGGCTGCAACCAGCACGAGCTTTAATCGCCTTCCGCTCGTGGTGCACAAGCTATCTTTTGTCCTACCTGTTCTGAAAGGATGGTTTTTCATGCATATATGAAGCGGGCGGAAAGTGAGTATTTTCCGCCCTAGGGTGATGAGGTAATACACTTTACGCCAGCTTCATGTATGCTCGAAAGATCATTCTTTCAGTACAGGTAGGAGACAAAATATCTTATGCACCTAATCTTATTGCCTCGGCAACCCTCACCTCGACCTGCAACATGTCCTCGCGGTATTCGTCTACTTTCCGCTCTTGATACACAATATATTATTTTACCTGTGAATTTCTGCAGTTCTCGTTATCACACGAATGAAAACAGACATAAATTTATAAAATGACAAAAACCCTTTATATTTAATATTTCCTGTTTCACAGAAAGCTTTCTTTGGCTTCGTTTGCACCAATGTTACTTTGTTTGAGAACGTGATATTCGACTATTCTTCTGGAAAACACGATTTTGTAATCCTGGAACGATACCCTCATCATGTGTTTAACTGTTCTTCTTCTTCGTTTTATTTTTAAAAATTATATTTTGATTATAAGATTATAAAGCATTACATTTTAATAAAATATAAACATTAAACATCTCATAGAACAGTTAAAAAGTACACTCAACATGAAAAGTATCTGGTTAAATGCGTTTAAATTTTTTTGAAATATTGCAATTTCATTAGCTTTTGTTTAAGAGCGCATAGATTGGAGATCCAATTGATTATTGGGTGGGTAGATGTGTGTGTGTGCGTGTGTGTGTGTGTGTGTATGTATGTATGTGATTAAATTTTTTGGTCACCATAACTTTTGAAGACTACGGTATATTGAGCTGAAATTTTGCAGGTACATCAGATATGAGCGAATATAGAACTGATTAGATTTCGGAACTAGATGTTCAAAACTTTCTCCTTACTTTTAAAAATTAAAATTTTTTAATTAATTTGGAAAAAACTAAAAAAAATTATTTCTGTTATTTTATGCGTTAAATATGTCAAAAATGTACATAAATTCGTAAATTAGATGTAATTCCCTTTCAATTAATGTATCTTACAATATCTTTAAAGTTCGTTTTTGTCAAAGAATTACAATTTTTAATTTTTAAAATTTGTAATATTAGCAAAATATATTTTTGTCATTTTATGCGTTTGATATGTAAAAAATATGCATATATCCGTAAAGCTCACGGGATTTCCTTTCGATTGGTGAATCTTACAGTTACTTTAAAGTTGTTTTCGTTAAAAAAAATGCAATTTTAAACTTTTGAACTGATTAAATTTTCTCAAAATTTAATTAAATTTATTGTAAATATATACATAAGGTAGGTAAAAGCTGTGCACTTATTCATAAGCAAGGCGCAATTTCCTTACTTTTTCTATATCTAACAAGTACTTTAAATTATTTTTATGAAAAAAATACGAATTTCAATTTTGCATATGCATTTTACGCAATCACATGTTGTGGTTACCATCACTTTTGAATGCATTTCTATTGTTCATTAAAATTTTGTAGTTTGATAAGAAATAACTCCAGATACAACTGATTAAGGTTTTGAGCCAACAATGCACCATTTTAATCTAGTTTAACATCGTAGTCTATAACATTGTCTATATAGCATTGTCGATTGCTCATAAAGTCACATCTATCAATGTAAATATTCAATACATGATTGTGCATTAAATCTCTTTGAGAAAGCATTGTGCTAAAGCAGTTAGCAGCGGTATTTCATCTTACCTGCGACTCGACTCCCCAACAATCGCCATATTTTGATAAGTATATATAACCTAATTTTGGGGCCTGCGGCGGCTCAGTCGGCAGAGTGTCGGATTCCCACGCCGGTGACCCGGGTTCGAATCCTAGTCTCTGCCGATTGATACAAGCACCTCTGTAAAAATTACATGTGCTTTGTTTACAAACACACCGCAGACCCCCGTCGTCGATTAGCACCACATGGAAGCACAAACATGGCGACGTTAAAGAAAAAAAAAAAAAAAAAAAAAAAAAAACCCTAATTTTATCCTCACGCAGAGTCTTTCAGAGTGAATAAACTCGTGACAAAATCACGTAAATTTCTATAAGAATCTCTCTTGACACTTTAAGTGAACGGTTGCAACTTACAGCGAATAGGCGCATGTTTACAACATTTGCAATAGATCTCACTTTGCCTTTATAATAACTGCTTTATTGACATGTGATTCGAGTGAATTAATATATATATATATATATATATATATATATATATATATGTGTGTGTGTGTGTACCTGAGATGGGTGACTGGATTATAGATAAAGCTGTGTTCAAACGTATTTACCAGCTGAATTCCCGAAATACGCAATTTTATATACTGTTGTAAATAATAATTTAATTTACCTCGGCAAGTGAACAGTATCTTTTTGATAGAAATTTTCTACATCATATTTGATTTTCCTTGTAAGTAATTATTCCCACTTTAAATGTATACTTTGACAAGTAAAAAGTTGCGTATACGAATATTAGTGTCTTTAAATGTACATTCTCCATTTATTAGTCTCGGAAACTGCATATAATATAACTTACATTTTTACCTGAAAATTCCGAGTTAAATTTTTAAATTAACTTTAAATCAATTTTTGAGACAAGTTTTCTTAGTAGAGGTAGATATTTATACTTGATTTCCTGTTCGAAAAAAACGAAAGTCCTACCTTAAATCTGGACCCTACATAATTTCAGGCAGTAAATCGGGACCAAATGGAAAAAATGGCAAACGGCTTTCGGAACACATGCGTGGGTAAAACTGGTGCCGATAAATGTACGTAGAAATATATACTAATAGATTCAATTTGTATTGCTGAATCATTAAATCTAAATATTTATAAAACTTAATTGATTATAGCACTTGTAGAAGGCATAAGAACAGGTAACTTCGTTGACGATCCAGCTTCAAGATGTTACACGAAGTGTATTATGAGCCTTATGAAAACGGTAAGTCAATTTTATGTATACAATACATGGGTAAATCTGTGGAACTTTTAGCCTAAGTTGTGAATGAACTTGCATATATTAAAAAATAAGCATCCAGCTACAATGGAGTCTTTCAAGAATTTTTGAAATTTTGACGCTATGAAGTTGACAAGTGAGACAAGAGTTATGACGTGCCCACCTTTAATGCCTAAAATTTTTTTAAATTCTAAATGAATCCATTACAGCAGGTTGTACTTTAAAATTATCATTTTCATTTTTCCTTTTCTCAAGGAGAAAGCTTTGTAACAATCACATTTTGTAATCCTACATTTTCATGAATTTCGAGGTTCATGAATCCTAGAATATATATATTTTTAAAAAATGACTGTATGTACGCATACATATTTCTGTATATCTATTGGGATTGGAACTGGTCAACAACAGCGTTGAAAATAGCTCCTAGTGGTAATATTTGAAGCCATTAGAAATAATTTTGATTCTTATAAACACATTTTTCAAAGATTAACTGTTTTAGCAATATGAAAAAAAAATCAGCTACTCTATACTACAGATACGGTGGACATACCGTTTCTAGCCACATTAAGCTTTTTTTGATTTTCGAGAACGTATTTACTAGAGTAAAATATAATATTTAATCATGCAACAAATTTATACATATTATAAAATACATGTATTTGATAATTTCATAGTTTGTTTTATTTAAAACCCAGCGAAATTTCACAAATGGAAAAACTAAAATAAAACTCATTTTTCACCGTTTTTGGCCACTTAATCACTAGTTTTGACGAAGGGGGGGGGGGGGGATAAAAATTTTGAAATATAAAAATTGGAAAAGGTAAAACTACGAAAGTTAAAGTTTTGAAAATTTAGATTAGGAAGTAAAATAATTCCTAAAGTGAAAATTTGGAATTTAAGATTTAATGAAAGGGAAAAACGTAGAAAAAATGTAAATATGAAAATACTTTATATTGAAAAAAAAATTATTTGAAAGAAAAGAATTTTGAAATATAAAAATCAAATTTTTCAGAAATATAAAGTCATATTTTTTGATAATCAAATTTAAGAAAATGACAACTTAAGAAATTTAAAAAACACAAAAAATATTATTTGCAATTTGAAAATGAGTAATAACAGAAAAGAAAATTATTTGGAAAATTAAAATTTTGAAAAAGAAAAAAACAGAAAAATGTCTACTATACAGTAGAATGTTAATTTTATTGTTAATGTCCCAGGCAAAAATTTGTTCATTAAAAATGATCTGGTAGCCAGTTAAGGTGGTTCAGACGTCAATACATACCTGCAAGAAAAATTATATAATAATCTGTTCTTACACTTCAAGACAAAAAAAAACTTTTTTTTCATACATGCACGATTTTCAACAGATAACACGTGTATAAAAAATACCATTTTTGACTGATATAAAATTGAGCGAAATAGTATATTACACATCTAGGGATGTAAAGAATTGGCGAGTTCATAGCACGTGTAAATTGGCAAACGCATGCCACCTCTTCATACCTGCCTGAACAACAGCTCTGCAAAACTTGTTTCTGTGTAGATAGGATTTCTGACCCCGATACTTTTATTTTACAAATTCCAAATTTAAACTTTCAAAATTTTATTTTTTCAGAAACATTTTTTAACCTTTCAAAATATTTCAAATTCCAAATATTTATTTCCTGATTTATAATTTTCAGTATAATAAACTTTCAATAAATTCTTAACTCTTTATTTTTATTCTTCAAAATTAATTATTTCAAAATTTGTATTTTCCAAATTATATTACTTCTAGAGTCTGTTGCAACGCCGTTACCCTAAGCGGGTCCTGGGCGTAGTCGTCCAGAGCGGACAGGTGGGTGCCTATCACCACTACACAGCGCGTCCTCAGGTTGCGGATAGAGGAACGACCCCTGAGAAAGAGGTTAGCTGCGAATAAAGCGAATAAGCAGTTGCGGACAGCCGATAGACCCAGACGTGGGTGTGATGAGCCCGCACTGGCGAACGCATTCATCTAGAAACCCTACGCAAGCACCGCAACAACTACAAACACTATACAAAATCTCCTATCTTACTTTCTTCTTCTACCTTACTCTGTAATCTATCTCTTTTACCACACATTTCAAACAAAAAATGGGCCAAAAATCCTGCTGTCGTGGAGGATGCGAGAGCGATGACAACTGCCCTGAGAGGGGATGTGTAGAATGATTCGCCACCTGGTCTTACATGGCAACGAAGCCAGCGAAGGCGCGCTGCCTTGCAGGGGGGCGTTAGGATATGAGAATGAAACCGAGTGTGTCTGACGACGAGTTGACTATGTCCTCGCCAAAGTCAGAAAGCTCTCATACTTAGTTCTAGGGAGGTATGAGGGTTATCACCCCTAGACGGATGGACTCACCTGCGATCGGAACAGGATCCAAAACGCGCGGGTTTAACTTACTATCATGGCTCAAAGAAAACAAAACCAAACCAAAACGAAAAGAAACTTAAGGGTGGGAACCTGGAATGTACGCAGTCTACACAGAGCAGGCGCGTTCCGGGAAATCATAAATGAAACTGAGAGGTACAATTTAGATTTGGTAGCAATACAAGAAACCCGATGGAAAGATAACGCGATGCTAGGATCCGGTAACTTCACCTTTTTATATGGGGGCGCGAGCGGGCATTCTCTAGGCACCGGATTTCTTGTTAACAAAAGCATCATACATTCCGTTAAAAGTTGCAATTTCGTGAATGACCGACTCTCGTATATCATCATCGAAGGAGCGTGGTATAATTACGTGGTTATTAACGTCCACTGTCCCACGGAGGACAAAGAGGAAGAAGTCAAAAATCTTTATTATGAAACTTTAGAGCAATTAATCGACCAATTCGCGTCTTACGACACCAAAATAGTAGTGGGGGATTTCAATGCTAAAATAGGGAGAGACGAAATGTTTAGGCCCACCATAGGCAAAGAAAGTCTGCACGAAACCAGCAATGATAACGGTATTATGGTCATAAATTTCGCAGCCACAAAAGATTTTATAGTCAAGACCACGTGCTTCAAGCACAAGGATATACACAAGGCAACGTGGACATCGCCGGATGGGGCCACGCACAATCAAATCGATCATTTTCTTATTGATAAGAGGCGCCACACGAATGTACTCGACGTAAGGACCTATAGGGGGGCGGATTGCGACTCAGATCATTATCTAGTAGTGGCCAAATTAAGAGCCAGATTAGTAGCCGGTCAAAATAGTAAGCGAGCGAACAAAGTAGAAACCTTTGATATTGGAAAACTACGAAGCGGGATAGAGCGAATCAAGTACCAAGTAGAAGTTAGCAACCGATTTCAGGCGCTCGAGGAAACGGATGAACAGACGGGAGTAGATGACGATCCGAACAGGTTGTGGGGGGCTATCGAAAAAACTATAAAAGGGGCCGTGAACAAAGTACTGGGTAAGAAAAAAAGGCCGAAGAGCAAACCATGGTTTGACGAAGAGTGCGAACTCTGGTTTGAAAGGCGCAAGAAGGCTAAATTAGATAGTGTACACAATGAAAGCGGTAGGGCCGTAGAAGAATACCATGAAATAAGAAAGCAAGTACGTGTGATTTACAGAAACAAGAAGCGCGAGTATCAGAAAAATGAAATTAGAAAAATAGAAACTAATAGTAGGGAAAATAACCCGCGCGAGATGTACAAAGGAATAAACGCTATTAGAAAGGGTTTTCAGAGTAGATCGCAGTTAATGAAAGATAAGGACGGGAACCTCGTGACAAGCGAAAATGAACTATTGAAATTATGGAAAGATTATTTCGATAAGTTATTAAACGTGCATGAAAACTCCGAGGAAATGGGAGACGAAATCCACACTGCTGAACTCCATATGGACGAAACGACCTACAAAGAAGTAGAGGCCGCGATCAAAAAGCTAAAAAACAATAAGGCCGCAGGAAACGATTCTATACCAGCTGAACTACTTAAATATGGAGGCACCGCGCTTACATCTAAAATTTTTTATCTAGTATGTGCTATTTGGAGAAATGAAACAATACCAGAAAATTGGAAAGAATCCATCATCATACCGATCTTTAAAACGGGAGATAAAACAGACTGCAATAACTACCGGGGAATCTCACTTTTAGCTACCTGCTACAAAGTTCTGTCAAACGTAATACAGGCCAGACTTACACCATTCGCGGAAGATATAATAGGAGATTATCAGTGTGGATTCCGGCGCAACAGGTCAATGAGCGATCAAATGTTTACCATAAGACAATTATTAGAGAAAAAGTGGGAATGTTGCGAAACTATACACCAGCTATTTGTGGACTTTAAGAAAGCGTACGACTCTGTCAAACGAAGCAAAATGTATGAAATCCTAGTGCTCCTTAGCGTACCAAAAAAACTCGTAAAATTAATTCAAATATGTCTCAACGGAAGCACTGGAAAGGTCCGAGTAGGCGGTAATGTATCCGAATCGTTCATGATACGCGACCGTTTGAAGCAAGGTGACGGGCTTTCAACGGTACTCTTTAACCTGACGCTAGAGCATGTTGTTCGAAAAATGCAGGCTAGCGAGCTAGGCGCAACACTCAACGGAACAACGCAAATTTTAGGCTATGCGGATGACTTGGATATAGTGGGAGATAATGGTGAAACGGTGGCGAGAAATGCGGAAATCCTTATAAATGCGGCTAAAAACACGGGGTTAGAAGTGAGCGAATCGAAAACGAAATATATGATCATGGAGAAACTGGGCATTCGCGAAGCAGAGGGGGATCTCAGAGTCGGAAATTTCACTTTTGAAAAGGTTAGCGAATTCAGATATTTAGGTACAACTATAAATGATCGAAACGAAATTAAAGCCGAGATTAATAAGAGACTTCATTCGGGTAATGCCTGCTTCTACGCTGTGAACAGATTACTTAAGTCAAAGCTACTGTCGAAAAATGTCAAAATAAGGATATATAGGACTATAATAATGCCGGTAATCTTGTATGGGTGCGAAACCTGGGCGCTCACTAAAGCGGAAGAAAATCGTTTTAGGGTATTTGAAAATAAGGTTCTGCGGAAAATATACGGGCCAAAGAAAGATGATTAAACTGGGGAGTGGAGGAAACTGCACAATGGCGAGCTACATAATTTGTACGCGTCACCAAATATTAACAGAATAATAAAATCACGGAGACTAAGATGGGCAGGGCACGTGGCAAGAATGGGCGATGATCGTACAGCAGCGCGCATAATGAAAGGAAAACCGAAAGCAACGCGACCTCTTGGTAGACCTAGACGCAGATGGGAGGATAACGTAAAATCAGACGTAACTGAAATTGGGCGGGAAAGCGCGAAATGGATGGGGTTGGCACAAAATAGGGAAACGTGGAAGGCTTGCGTAGATGAGGCGATGAACTTTGAAGTTCGAAATGCCATTTAAAAAAAAAAAAAAAAATTACTTCTAAAGTTATTTTTTATTAATTTTTTACTTTAGTATATTAAAAATTCCAAATTTTATTTTTCTTATATGATAACTTTCCAATAATATTCATTTCGTAAATTTACGTTTCCACATATTTTAATTCAAAATAATGTTTTTCAAATTTAGTGGATTTAGGCAAGCAGTGCTGTAAAATAGTATACGATACTCGTGACTTAAATGGTTCAGTGCACTTAATTAATGTATTAATACGATACTCGTTTCAAAAGTCGTCCTTCATACACGCCGTGCTGTAAAGGACTTCTTAGGTCACACGTATCTTAATGTACTATTATATGTTTATGGTAATAACTTAAAAATTGTATTATCTTATAAATTTTTGTAGTATTATATATTCTAATTTTGTTAAAAAATTACGGTGTACTTAAAAAAAAATGTAATATTAAAGAATTAATTTAATCTCTTTGTAGAAAAAACTCATCTTAACGTTCCTTTAGATTTTAAGCAAATTCAAAGTTTGTAACTCTTATTGGTAACAAAAAATTGTCAAAAAGCTCTGAACAATTTATTTTCATACGTAGACTACAAATAAAGTTACATATCAAGTTACAAGTTCTTACCGCTCGAAGTTTATAAGGAAAGCCATTTTATATTAATTCTAGTTCCAGCGACTTGGATTTTGAAATTAGATGTATACTTTTCTCACTCGCTGGAGTAACCAAGTACCTTGAGTAGATCCAAGCAAGTTTTTATTGTACTCGTATGATGAAGTGAAACTAACTCGCATACAAAATTTGAAGTTTTTAAATCTATTCTTTATGAAAAAAGATATTTTATATTAATTCTAGTTCCAGCGACACTTGGACTTTTTTAAATTAGATGTATACTTTTCTCATTTGCTGGAGTAATCAAGTATCTTGGGTAGTCTCCAACAAGTTTTTATTGTAAGTTTTACTAATACAAATTTGCATACAAATGTTGAAGTCTCAAACTATGTTGGTTCAAGAAAAATGCTACTTTATAGAAAATTTTCGCTTCCGTAATCTCCATTTTAGAAATACATTTCTTTTTTGGGTTAAACAAGTTTCTACAGTTTCATTAGAATTATTGAGTTAATATGGCTTAAGGTAAAGTAGCCTATTATGACACACCGCGAAAAATGGCTCCCTTTATGAAACACTCGTAAAATATTAGATTTTTTACAAAATTTACATTAATAAGCATACTAACAAAAATATGCGTATTATTATTAAGGTGATGCTAAAGCCACCTGTCACCGACAAATACGAGGATCCACTTTTCTCATTTCATTTTCAATTTTGAGTAAATATCTCTATGGAAAGTTGTTGTTCCAATAAAAAAGAACAACTTTCCATAGAGATATTTTCTTAAAATTGAAAAATGAATCAAAAAAGTGGTTCCCCATATTTACCAGTAACACAGGGTTTAACATCACCTTAAACATTTAACTTTACAATAAAATTAAGATAATTGCGAAATAAAATTTCCAAAGTGAAAAAAATATTTTTGCTAAGTGCTCTTGAAAACGTGTGTAACATAACCGAAGAGGTGACTTGGCGTGGCTGAATGATGCAGATTACTATTTCAATAATTTTATTGTCTTTACACTGTTTTATGATATAAGAAATAGTTTATATGATAGATAACCTCCCAAGTAATCGATTAAAATTGCTATAAATCCTTTTAGTACTAATATAATAATAAATAAATACGTATTTCACAATGGGTTCCTTATTTTTATTAGGCAGCTATTTATGAAACACAATAAATGCGTGTTTAAAGCTGAATTTTCACGTAAAAATTAAAAGTAATTAGTATTACTTGTTGTATTCTTATCTATTTGTGTTTTTTCTATAAAAATTTTAAGTAAGAACTGATTTTGTTAATACGATTTATCAAACCTAACCTATAAACCATCGAATGTAGTGTACCTTCTTTGAATTATCTTTCTTTCTATCATTTAGAGTTTTTAATATTAACATTTTTGGATTTTTATCATTGTTTTATTCCACTTTTTACTTATATTGATAATTTCAGCAAAAAATTGCGAATAAATAGTTTTAAAATATCAAATTAATCATGTTTCATAACAGGGGTATGCATTATGAAACATAGGTTCCAGTCAACAAATAGCGTTTCATAATGGGAACTGAACATCGCTTAGTATTTTGTTTTATTAAATAAACAAATATTGCACTAATTTAAAATCTGAAAAAAGATATTAAATCTAGAGGAAACAGCAAATCAACTGATATATGTTTATATACAATTAAAGGTATATTGAAATTCATATTAGGACTTGAAAAAAAAGTGCCCGAAAATCGTTTCATAATAGGCTACTTTACCTTATTTAAGTTGATAAAGTATAAAATTAAATGTTTCAATTAATTAATCACTCTCTTTTAAGTTTAGAACTGATTGAACCATTTGACATATAGGTACATTACATGTACGTGTTATTTTCTGAATAAGACTTTTTTTTGACAATATTGAAAAATGATTATTTATGGTCTTGGAAATATTTTTCTTCTTCTTTGGGTTTAATAAACTATGACCCAAAATTTGGTGTATCAAGGTCGTTTAGTTTTCTAGATATGATTTTTTGGTAGAATTACTCCAACTGAGGTAAGTAACGAGCATCACAATTTTTTTAGGTTGAATAAGTTTTTACAATATTCATTAGAGTTCTTAAGTAAATAAGGCTTATTTTAATTGGTTGAAGTACAATATTGCATGGTTTTATCAAATAATAACTTTGCTGAAAGTTTTACAAAATATTTAACCCATTTGACATATAGATGTTTATGTGTTATTTAGTGAATAAGACTTTTTGGCAAAATTGAAAAAAAAGATTATCTAAGGCATTGAAAATATTTTTTTTTCTAATCTTTGGGCCTAATAAACCATGACACCAATTTGGAGTGTCTAGGTCTTTTAGTTTTTTAAATATGATTTTTTGGTGGAATTACTCCGACTGAGGCGATCAGCGAGTGTCGTCATTTTTTAGGTTAAAAGAAATCTCTACGGATTTTATTGTTAGAACAGCAGTATAACTACAAAACAGGCATTCATATATATATATATATATATATATATATATATATATATATATATATATATATATATATATATATATATATATATATATATATATATATATATATATATATATATATATATATCTATATATATATATATATATATATATATATATATATATATATATATATATATATATATATATATATATATATATATATATGTATATATAGCTACTTCATACGCATGTCTTTAACATTGAGAAACTGTTATAAAGTAAAATTATATGGGTGGCGCAGTGGGTAGGACGTCTGCTTCCTGACCGGAAGACCACCGGTTCGATTCTCCGTCGAGTCAGATATTTTTTTCAGATTAATTTATTCAATAATTAAATTGTGAAAAAATATCTGTTATAAAATTCTGCAATAAAATATTCCAATGTAAAAATTAAAGTTAGAATAAATCAATTAAATTTCAAATTAAAACGGGTTGCATAAAAATTGTAGTAGATATATATATATAATAAAGCTTCTTAATGCTACTGCTAGATGGCGTAATATCTAACCCATAAGTGGTTATTGGAAGATACATGGGTTCGCAGTAGGGCTAAGGCGGCTACGTGATCAGTTCAGTCGCGGTGGGCGCTACGTGATCACAGGCGCTACCGGATCACAGGCGTTACGAGATCACGGGTGCTACGGGATCATTGATCCCGTAGCCGCCTTGTTTAGCTACTCAGACATGTAATGTCAGATTTAATTTTTGTCATTTTCAATAACTCAAAAGTTAAAAGTTCCAAAGTCTTACCCATATATAGACCGTTAAGAAACATATGTGACTTATAATTTAAAATAATCTACTTTTTTACTACAGTTTACGAAACAAGGTACAATAGACATCGAAATGCTGGTAAAACAAATAAATATCATGATTCCTTCTGACCTAGCTGATAACCTGGCCGCAAATGCAAGGAAATGCTATGCCACAAGTAATCTATCAAATTCATTAATTAATTTTAAATACAATAATATTTAATATTAGAATAAACTATAATTATTTAACTTTTCAGCATCTTCTGGTGATCCATGTGAACTTGCATGGCTTTTTACAAAGTGCACTTACGAATCTGATCCGACAACTTTCTTCTTCCCATAAAAATATTCAAGATCACTAAAAGAAAAATTTTAATGCAATGTACATTTGTAAAAATGCTTCCTACTTAATCAGTTATTTTATAAATGTACATCACATTTAATTTTTTTAATATCTTTTTCTAAACGCGTGTAATAAATAAATAACAATATATTTCATTTTTGTTCATTATATAAGTATAAAAAACATTATAAGAACTTGTTGATTATAAAAAATATGTACCATTTTGAGCGACGCTTTAGTGGGGTGGCGTAATTGCAACTCAAGGGGACATAACCACCTTAAAATTACAAATAAATTGGTTATATTTTTTAGGTGAGAATAAATTATTCATCATATTATTATCTATTTATTTCGGTAAATTTGAACAATTGAATAAAATATGACAGAAAATTTATTGCTTCTTCAAAGAGAAAGGTCTGTGATACTAAAAAAAAAGTTTTGCTAAAAACATGTTAGAAATATGTTTTGTGACTTAAGAAAGTCACGTAAGTCACTTTCAGGTCTGGAAAAATAGTACATTGTACAACTAGGGGAGGGGTGGGGGGGAATTGGCTTCTTCTAAGTGAGGATGATGATTGAGCACGAGTGCAAGATGAGGGCGCTGAAGGCGCTCTAGACAAACGCGGGTGCTCCAATCATCATTCTCGCTTAGAAAAAGACAATTTCCGCCCCCCCCCCCGCCCCTCTCTATTACACATCATATTTTTCTTATAAGTGTGAAAATAGGGCCTTTTTCTATCAAAGGCGATGGGAAAATGGGTATTACGAGACAGGCGCAGACGCTCGGGATGCCGAATTTTCCATTCGCGTTGCAAGCATGGAAAAGGCCTTATTCATGAACGTGTTGAGAAAAAAGTAGGTAAGTTAAAACAGTTCTGACGCGGGATATTCTGACTCACCTACGCTAGAATCCCCATAGGGTTTCTGGCTCTCCTCCTCTACCCGATCACCTGCGCTAGAATTCTCATGGGATGCCTTGGCCCCCTTCCCGCCCTGCCGCTGGGATGCCACCCGATCGCGGGCCCGGAGACGTCACCCGACCGCTGGGGCGCCACCTGACTGCAAGCCAAGAGATGTCATCCAACCGCGAGCACCGACCTGCATGCGCCAGTCCACAACGCAAGCCCAGACCTGCACACGCGAAGCCTACAGCGCCACCTCGCGGCCGAGCGGAAAACGCCACGCGCCTTTCCTGCAAGAAATTTTTTGTATTTGCACATGAGTATATGTGTGTGTGTGTGTTTATGCGTGCGTGCGTGCGTGCGTGCGTGCGTGTGTGTGTGTGTGTGTGTGTGGGGGGAGGTATGTGTTTGTATGTGTGCGTGTGTGTGTATCCCCTCTAAGTAGGGTGACTTGAGCAACCCTATCATTCATACTTTATTAAGAGGAGTTCGTATCTACTGTCCTTGTCTAATCACGTTCTTGCTATTTATTGAAATTGTAGTTTGTTAATTGAAATACTAAAAGTTGGCTCCAATTGGTATTAAAATAAGAAATATTTTGAGACCTTAAAAAGTATCTAACATTATTTCGTTTTCGAGAAAACTTTGGAACGGAAAAGCTAACCTCAATTTTCGCATTCCGAAGTTTTCTCGAAAAGTAAATAATGTTAGATACTTTTTAAGGTCTCAAAATATTCCTTATTTTAATACTAATTGGGGCCAACTTTTAGTCTTTCAATTAGCAAACTTCAATTTTTTATAAATAGCAAAAACGTGATTAGACAAGGACAGTAGATACGGACTCCTCTTAAGGGGATGTGATCCATGTAGAGCTTTAAATATGATTTTTAGCTGAAAAACAAGAAATACACAGTTAATAATTTTGTAAATGATATTTCTCACAAGTATATGAGTGATTTTCTGGGAATCGAGATCAAAAAATAATTTTTTTTTATTTCTTTGGTTCAAATGTTCCTCTTGGTATGTAGATTGTATGTGATTGTTTTCAGATTTTCTGAAACCCTTAGGTTCAAAGTTGATCAAGGCTAAATATGTGCATGTAGTCATTTCTTACATTTTTTAGAAAATTACACCTACATTTATTCAACAATATTAAATCTTAAAAAATAGGAACAAAGGATTTTTTCACAAATTTTCAGAATTTTTCATAAAAAATGGTTCCAAAACCTTTTACAGACACTTTTGATTACTTAAACTTTTTTTCATACTTAAAATCCTTTAAAACATGGGTTCGGTCACTCGAACCATCAAACCAAAAATCATGAAGATAGCTTTTTTCACAAAAGAAATTGCCACAGTCGCAAAATGACAGAAGTATAATATTTATATAAAAAAAATAAAAATAACATGAAATATTGTTAAAAAAATGATTAAAATGCACATTTTAGCAATAAAGTCATATTTAGCTTTAAACAACTTTAAATATAAGTTGACTTAAAAAAATTTGAAAAAATTCACGACAATTTACATACTTAATGGAAGATTTTTGCCAAAATAAATTTTTCTTTTTGCTTCCTCCTAAAGGAAACTTTATAATAGTAAAAAAGAAAGTTTTCTTAAAAACACATTAGAAATATGTTTTGGGCCATTTGTAATCAAAATACACTACTTTTAGAAAATGTCCGCATGAATGTCCATATGAATGTCCGTATGAATGTGTGTGTGCGTGCGTGTGTGTGTCTGTGTGTGTGCGTATATGTGTGTGTGTCTATGTGTGTGTGTGTCTCTGTGTGTGTGTGAGTGCGTGCGTGCGCGCGTGTATGTGTGAGTGTGTGTCTGTGTGTGGGATTCTACCTCACTGACCGATAACCGCTGTTGTCTACCGTCGGTAAGGTTATGGAGCTGCAAGATGGCGGTGAGCGCTGACAATTACATTTTCGTGTATAATAAAAAAAAGGAAATGGCCCTATCCAAACTTTCAGATCCGAATAGTTAGGTAATTTTATGCTCTTTCAAATGCCTTTTCGCTGGATCGATGATAGTATTTCTAATGTACCAAAAACCCCGAAAGACTAAATTCAAAAATCGAAATACCGCTAAAAAATAGAATAATATCGAAAAACAAAAATAAATTTTTTTAACCCTCATCTTGAAAAAAATTTTTCAAAATGAGCCGATAAACATTAATTTTTACCGCATATATCTCCAAAACCATATATACACACACGCACACATACACACATCCACACAGATATTTTCTAATAATAGTGTATTTAGATTACAAATGTTCCAAAACTGTATCTAGTGTAGTGAACAACAGTTGTAAAATAACAACAGTTGTAGTGTAGTAAAACTGTAACTAGGGTAGTAACTACTACAATTACGTTTTTTTCTTATAAAGACTAGCATTGACAGCTCTCTGACCCTTACGATTTGTTTGAAAGCCTAAAATAGCGAAACGAGGCTTTCCATTTGATTAGACGTTCTGACTGTCCAAACGTGTTTTGATTTGGCCACAAGTAGCGGATACCCATACAATTTCCAACTGCGGAAACTCATTTCAATTGGTTTATTCTGATGTATCAAATTCTTACTAATCTTGAGAGTATTGGATAGCACTACCCTGGTAGAAAATTATCTAGTTTTATCGAGGCCCTCGATTATTTCCAAGGCAAACTAGATAGATCTACATAGTTCTAGATTAATTTTCTACCAGGGTACGTAGGGCATCAATCACTCCATTTTCATAAGATCTACCTTACACTCTTCGTAAACATCTCGCCCATCTACTTGAGTTGGAGACTGAATAACCGAATTTAGATCGTTTCTCGACCTGGTGAGTATGAGTTCGTGCTTGACATTGACTACGATTTTTCGATAATCTTCGGCGAATCCGAGAATCATATTTACAGGTATGGTTACGTCGAAGTACCCAACAACGTTTTTCAGCTATTCTATCTCTTCAACGTCGAGCCAGCCAGCATTTTCAATAATAAAACTTTGACTGGGGTTGTGTTAATCTGTTGGAATATGTGTGCGCCCACACATGCGTATATGAGTGTGTCTGCGTGTAGAGTATACCGTGTGCATAGAGACTATAGATTGTGTTAAGGTTCCCCTACTATTACGCACAGAGTTAGTTGGACCAAGCTGGTGTGCGAACCACTCGTTGTGAATGCGACTCAGAGAAACGTCGCGCTTATTCTTTCTTGTGAACATATATATCTTAACGAAGTGTATCAATAAATATTTTATATTTCTTAATAAACTATATTACTTATTTTTACCAATATACAACCCACATAATCTTTCGAATAAAACCAAACCATTCCTGAGGCTCGTTAAACTAACATTTTTGCATTTATCTTTCTCAATAACATTAATCTCGTATCTGATTTCCTCAAACATATGACAGATTGCGTTGTTAATACTAAACTTGTATTCTGCACAATAGTACCGTCGGCTTTGACTAGTTTACCGAATACATGAAATTAACTGCGCGATGGTACAAGAGACAAGTCTTGATGTTGAATAGAGATGTGAATTTCATCGCTGTTATTGAAGGCCGAAACCATGTAAGGCTGATGAGCGTGTATCTCATAATATTCTACAGAGTATTTTCTTCCATTTCTCTGTAAACAGCAAAAGAAAATACATGTTATTTTCCACCGAGGACGACGATTTTTAAGCCTAGGCTTTTTAGAAACTGAATTTTTGCCGTGTTAGCGTTTTGGACGCTCGCTGGCGACTAATGACTGTTCGACATCTTGAGCTACTTTTATACCCTCTTCCATAGACGACTCCCATCACGTTTGTTTAAAATGTAATCTGATTGTAATGATTTCTCCTCGAAAATTTACCAATTTTCCGTCCTGATCGACTATATGCACTTGTAAGTGATTTATACTCTTGGTGTCAATCGGAAGGTAAATGACTTGAAATGGAACTTCGATAATCTTATATCCTGGAGGAACTACAGGAAGGAACTCGTTAATATAGGCACCTTAGGTGATATTGCACTCAACTCGTAGAGCGTTGACCTTGAGAATAGGCACAGGTCTATCAGAACTGTTAGTGATGTTTCGTGGGAGTAGACGTTGAGTAAAACCAAGTAGTTGTCCGATGGAATATTGAGGTTCAATCGTATAACTGCACTTTATAACACTATGAAGAGTATTGTTATTGGGCTTCAAATTGATGGATATACCCTTCAAAGCAAGAGTTTGTCTAAGATAGTTCTCTATATCCTCAATCTCATAACTACCTGTAGGTAAAGTAATTATCTCATTACGAGTCGTCGAATAAAATTTCGAATAACCGAATCTAGAAAAAAAATTAAAATTGGAATTATGAAAGTCCAATGACTTTTACACATTAAAAAAGTTTCTTTAATTTATAGAAATTCTTAAAATGAAAATCAGATAACTTGAATTGGTGCATTTGATTTTCATTTTAAGAATTTCTACAAATCAAAGAAACTTTTTTAATGTGTAAAACTCATCGGACTTTCGTAACGTCAATTTTGATTTTTTTTGTTTTCAATATTCGGTCATTTGAAAATTATTCGACGAATAAAAGCACGTAATGTAGGTAACGTAGCGTAATAATTTAAGTAACCAATTATTCGAAAATGTATTCAGCGAACACATTTTTGAATAATCGCTTATTCGAAAAAAGTATTCGTCGAATAAATTTTCAAATACTTTGTGGAAACACTCCCATGGGTCTTATTTTTTCATGTGAGACATTTAAAAATTGAAATTTTTCATATTTTGTTGAGTACTTCGCAAGATATGAAAATTATTAGCCAAAATTTTGCCGAACTATGTTATACAATGATCAGGTTAATTCTGACATGACTTTTGTATAATTCAAGGAATTGTGTTTAAAGAGCTGGAGAGATGATAAGTACGGATTTCTAATGATTGACAAGGATAGTGCTATCAATCAGCTATTAATTAACATAGTGCATAGTATCAATTAACATTCTACCGTGAGTTGCTTAAGCATCAACATTGAAGAACTACGTAGAGATATGAAAATTCTTCGTCAACTTATCAAAGTACAAGATGCATTTACAAGATGCACACGCACACACACACACACACGCACGCACGCACGCACGCACGCACGCACACACACACACACACATTTACTCTTTTAAAATGTCGAGCAGATATTATCTTCTTTTAAAAGTATAAATTTTGGTGTTTATTCTTTTGGTAAGGATTAAACTCGTTAATTTACTCTTTTATAAGTTTAAAATTACATTTTCTTCTTGTGGAACGTATAAACTTTGATTTTTAATCTTTCGAAAGAATTAGCTGCTCGCTTTCTATTTTTTTAAAGTAAAAAGTCGGTAGTTTAGTCTTATTAAAAGATTAAACTACTTTCTTCGGGACGAGAATAAACTAAGGATTTTGTTAAACTAATTTATACACCATTTATGATAAAGTCTGTTATTTATTAAATACAACATTCGCCTTACTAGTATAACGCGCGTTGTAACTACCGATTTGTATAAAGGCCAGAGTGCATCTGGTCTCTGCGTCATTCTTTTTCGAGTTAGAATGAGCCGCTATACGCGCCGCCGAAAGTCGCCGCTGACGACCGCCGAAAACATACATAAGAAACTTGAGAATGTCATCGCATTTGAACTATACAGAAAGTTATTACACAGTTACATTTTATTATTACTAATGGATTCTATCCGTAACAATTCTCCCCCTCGTATAAAATATGTTTTATTTTATACCCTAAATCAAGTTACGAGCTATCGCCAAAAACAATCCGACAGAACGCCAATATAATCCAAGACGTTAAATCTATTCGAGAGCTAGAATATTTGTACATTGAACCTAATTACCAACTAATCTTAATGCCTCACACATTTCATAATCACTGCAAATATCTAGCATCGTTGCTGTAAGTACAAATACATACACTTTTTAAATCGTGAAATCTGCACATCGCTGATTTATTATTAATAATGTTGTAACAATTAACAACGCTTTCTAGACTGGCTTCATATTTTCGCTTTAAATATTGTTAAACAATGAATATTTGGAGGTGCTGCCTGTGATTTTGCGTATTTGCACGGCCACAAAAACACATAATCCCTGGCATTTGCCCTATGCCTCCGAGGAAACCGTGCAAAACTCGGTGAGGGGAAACGGCATCGGACACCCTTTTACTGAATTATTAATCAATTATAATTTTGTGTTCATATTTTATAACTATTTTACTATTTTCTTATACGACAATAAATTTTCATATTTTATATTTAATTTTTAACATTCGCGCTTCTATTTGTAACCCATAAACTCACCCTCGGTTAAACAGCTGCATACATACTCCCTAATCTCGATACAAACCCAAATCTATTCAATACTCTTTCAATTCTGTAACCACTGCCTTTGGATTATACATGTATTGTAGGCAAAACTCATATCCGTTTTTCTCTCAAATGTATAAACGGTAAATAAGCACGGTACACGCGTATTGCTCTAGTATCCATTTGTAAATTATAACATTCATTTCATATCCGAATATAATTAGACTATTGCAAAGTCATTATACGCGACATCTCCCACGTTTTCGCCTTTTGACCGGCAGCCACGAGTCGCATTGCCGATTCGCGCAAACAAATTCTAAACCGTGGAGGACTGTCGGCAATGCCAATCTCAATGAAGAAATATACAATAAACTATAGCGAGTTACCAAATTCATGTACAACAATTATGCTCTCCCCTGTTCAGACTCTTGGCCTTATGCATTCCATGACCTTCAGCGCAGAGCGAACTCCCATTTGAGGTTCCATGATAGTCTCAGGACGACCGCGAATCGTCCCGAACTAGTGACACTACAGCCGTGGAATTGCACTGCCAATTTCCACGCACTGCAAGAGCTTCACACTTTAAGAGCGTCATTGATACAAAACTTTGGCGTCCCCAGTTATAGCCTCACTTCCTAGTGATTCCTACAGCTCAACCCTATGCTTGTTTGAGCGGCGGTCATTTTGCTTATAGGAAAACACTTGGCTTTTGTAATGAGCCTACTCCTACAGCTCATCCCTGTGCGTGCTTGCGCGGTGGGACTATTGCTCATAAGAGAAGTTATGCTATAACTATTGCAGAGTATTCTATTTTTCCTAATTTCCAAGATAAAAATTACTTCATTTCGCGCAGAGTTTAAACCAATGCACCTGGGCCCTAGGCCAATTGGAAAAAATAGCTAGCAAAGACAAAGTAACCAGAATACTTCCCATAAACTATTCTTTCGTTTAATCAATAGTTTTCAAACGATGATTAGCATGTTCGAATATCCCGTTAATTGAATTTCGCTTTTAATAATTTCATCAAATTATATACCATATAAACCATATCAAAATATGACGAGTCGCAGCACCTCAAAAGCCTACTGCGATAAATTATCAGTTAACAAATGTTTTTATTTCTATTTTTGCATAGCGCCTCTAAAGCCTACTATGCATGTACCTATTTAGCGAACATTTGTGTATAGCGCCTCTAAAGCCTACTATACACTTCTAACAAATAGTTCATAATAATTCGAAAATTTACAGAATTTTTAATATTTTAACGTATATCCTAAATCCGACTTTTTTTCAAAGCTAAAAAATGTACCGCACACTAAGAAAACATCTCTAGAACGTTTGTACACGAATATTATGTTTTACCTACAATACTTCACCCCATGCAAGTTAATAAAATTTTCGTTCTTTTCTTCATTTTTTTCTGTACTATTTTATTACTCTAAAACCCAATCGGTTCACCCGTAAAATTTTAATAATTCTCAGCTCGTTCTAATATATGTCACATTTTGAATCCCCTGTTGATACGTTTATTGCACGTATCACGACGAAAGCATATGTGTCTTGTCTTATAAGTTACGGTTTAAAAACGCTTATAAACGTTGGCCGCTGCACCGTAACCGCTTCTTGAAAAAGGCGCGCATAAGCGCTCTGGTCCCTTTGACAGCAGCATGCCTCCTCGCCGTCGTTGCTTCCGCTCGCGTAACTTCGCCTGCCGATGTAGTCATTACATTAGTCATTGAAGGTGATCTTTTCAATTGCAGCTTGGTTACTGATCCTCTCTAAAACAAAGTTTACCAGCAATAAGAATTTCACATTAAATAAAATTAATTTTACAATTAATAGTATTAAACAGAATAACATAAGCTAATTACGTCGCGCTCAACAGACCCATAATATTAAAAGTTACTGACTTTCCAAAATTCTTTATATACAAAAAAAATATACTATAACGCTACATTATAATATTACACAGCACATTGTGTCATGCTCCAAATGATTCTTGCCATGGGAAAGTACGATAGGCCTACTTTAATTGTTTTTCAAGGAATCCCAATAGTCTCACTTATGAAAATTGAGCGCTGCACATTGACACCCGATACGCGGCTGCACCGACTTCGAGCATGCTCGGATGCGCGGCTGCTCCCCGCCGCGACGCATTTCTTTCACGCGGTATACAGTGTACCATTGTGCGTTACACGAATTTCCCCAAATTACTTTTATTTTGAATCTTAATTAATATTAAGAAAAGGCAAATACGACAAAACTTTTCTCGCGTTATTCAACTGTTTCAAACAAGTCATAAGGACTAACTGACAGAAATGTACTTGCAATACATTCAAAACACTTCTAAATTTAGCTAAATTAACATGTTGCTGCACGAGTAAATTTCATTTATTTTAAGACCTTTTAATATCAATTATTATTTGCGACAAATCTATTATTGAGTATTACGTACTAACTCCATGTATTAATTCATAAAATACATTAGATTAGCAGCCAGTTTGTAAAATGCGCAATATTCTTATAATCTTTCAAATAATATGTACATTGTTCTAAAAACTTTTATTCTATAAAGAGTCGATTAAATAGAATTCTATCTACTGATTTTGCCAGTTTAAGATTGGATACGATGTTTCATGCAAACATTCAGTTACGATAATTATTATTACTTGTGTTACTTTATGCGGCTGTACGTTACACATTTTTCTTTTTTAAAATCATGAACATCTATTTTGCTCGCACTCAAAACTCATTATATTTATTCATAATACTTTCACTGTAGGAATATTTCCGTATTCAATGGTATCATAATTAAAACAAATTCTCATTTAAAGAAACATGATCATGGAGCACACTACAGGGTATACTTGTCAAAAGTTCTAAGCATAACATCACTTTATTTTGCAACTGTAACTTAATTATTACAAACTAATCGATAAACCGATTTTGTTAAACATGTCTAGCTTTACTAAATCCTTTATTATTCGCTCTAATTAAAACGCTCTCACAACTAAACAATAGGTACTTTATAAAATTACTTTATTTTCCACATTGCCCATGTCCTTAAATTTCAACCAAATGTCAAATAATAAATAAAAATATATTCAACTACTAAATTAATAACCAAATATAAACAAATTAGACTGAATCCTATTACACACGTAATTTCAATATAATATTAAATTACCACATAGTATTAAAATACACCGTGCAATTTAATTTAACAAAAATAAATAAATACAGAATCATTCTGGCTTTTTAGATAATAATGTATTTATCTTGATGTTTTTGTCTCTGTTTTGTTAATTAACGAAGAATTCCCAAAAACTATGGTTAATCACCTTCTGTCCTCCTACACCATCGTCGACGAGGTTAGCCATCGTAAAAGTCAAAATTAAGAGGCCGCTCTGGCATCGTCGTTGTTATCGGCACGCCTTTATCTTGACTTGACTTCTTTCTTCTCTGGGCAGCGGCGTCGGTTTCGAATCCACGTATATGCCAGCTTCACTGATTTTGCCTCGTACTTATTTTCAAATTAAGTCATCCTGATTAGCTTTATTTTTCACAAACTTTATTCTCTTCATTGACGGCATACTTCTTTTCAATTAAGTTATTTCACTAAAAACACTTTTTCCAAAAATCCTTTTACACATGTCCCACAAAACACACTTAATCCCGATGTTTATTCCCGGGTTTCGACACCAAATTGTTCGGGACGAGAATAAACTAAGGATTTTGTTAAACTAATTTATACACCATTTATGATAAAGTCTGTTATTTATTAAATACAACATTCGCCTTACTAGTATAACGCGCTTTGTAACTACCGATCTGTATAAAGGCCAGAGTGCATCTGGTCTCTGCGTCATTCTTTTTCGAGTTAGAATGAGCCGCTATACGCGCCGCCGAAAGTCGCCGCTGACGACCGCCGAAAACGTACATAAGAAACTTGAGAATGTCATCGCATTTGAACTATACAGAAAGTTTTAGAGATCTTTTGCATAGGAACTTATTACACAGTTACATTTTATTATTACTAATGGATTATATCCGTAACATACTTAATTTAATATGTTTTGCATCAATTTTTATTCTTTTAGGTTTAGAGTGTAATATTTGGGTCCCATAATATTTGGATATCGTAATTTTTTGGTCCTTATAATTTTTTGCTTTTATAATTTTTTGTTTCTATAGTTCCTTTGGGCCTTATGAAAGTTAGGCCTTATAATATTTTGCGTAATATAATTTTCGGGCTTTAAAATTTATTGAGCAGTATAAAATTTGGTCCTTATAATCTTGCATAGTATAATTTTTGGACCTTATAATTTTTTGTTTCTATACTATCTTTGAGCCTTATAAAATTTGGGCCTTATGCTTTTTTGTTTTTATATATTATTTGCGCCTTATAATTTGTTCAAAATATAATTTTTTGGCCTTAAAGTTTATTGGGCATTATAAAATTTGAGCCTTATAATCTTGCATAGTAGAATTTGTTGTTTTTATAGTTTTTTTGAGCCCTATAAAAATTGGGCCTTATAATTTTTTGACAAGTATATTTATTTTAGGTCTTATACTTATTGCATAGTATCATTTTTTTGGACCTTATAAGTTTTGTTTTTAGTTGTTTTGGACCTTATAAGTTTTGTTTTTAGTTGTTTTGGACCTTATAATTCTTTTGGCATTTTAATTTTTTGTTTTTATAGTTTCTTTGAGCCTTATAATTTTTTGTATAATAATAGTATTTTTATATTAATTTTTTCGACATATGATTTTTATGGGTTTTATGGGGCTTATGAGTTTATGGGTTTTATCGTAAGTGGAGTTCACGTCGTTTATGAGTATTATGGAATTTACATATTTCTTATATGTTTGATGGCTATTATGATTATGTTTATGATTTTTAAGGGTTTATGATTTTTATGGGTTCTATGGGGTTTACCTTTTTTATGGATTTTGAGTTTATAGAGTTCTTAATTGTTATGGTTTTATGGGCCTTACAAGTTTATAGGCTTTACGGTGTTTATAGGGTTTATGGGTTTTATGGGCTTTATGGGTTTTAAGATGTTCATGAGTTTTATGGCGTTTATGAGGTTTATCGGGCTTACAAATTACAAACATTTTTGCGGTACACACACAATGCCAAGTAGCTCGAATGCAGTTACTCATCCACGCGAGAACACATAACAACAGTAGTCATTATTTAGTAGCCAAGACGAATCTTTTAAGTGCATACTTATGTCACATACGAGCAAACACACGATTACCGGGAAGTATACGAGCGCTCAGAGCTACCCACATACACGTCGTAGGTTTGAACGGTAAAATAAAAATATATATTTATAGAAGAGGCAAAGAGAAGCCGGAGGTTTAATTTGTCTAACGAGGAGCCACGTGCGCGTAGTCTTTACGACTGCCTGTCAACCATCAGTCGAACGCCGGAGATGCAGCTCGGCCGCAGAGTTTGCTCACTTGCCTATATACGCGCTCGCACGCGCTTGATTGCCTTCCTGTCATGTCAGATCTATGCGGTGTATGCGTGTATGTATGTTCTCGTATAGTGGACACACATTGGGTCGATCAAAGGCGGAATCTTTCGAACGCCGCACGGTTTGTATGCACTTATGCCTCTCAGCTCTGTCTCGATCCTTTTCCTGTTTGATATGCCGGAAATAAACAATAGCCTCTACTGCTATATAGCTATTCTCTGCGTTTATTAAAAAATAAGAAAGGTTGATAATTGAATAAATTATTCAATCGATTACTCTAAACAATAATTAAAATTGCTATTGACTCTCCTGCGGTTTAATTAATGTTGCCCTGAAAAATACAGACTTTTATTTATTTCTCAGATATCACCGTTTAAACAAAAAATGGCGTTTCCGTGTATAACAGAAATATGGGAAATATCTGATTTAAAATTTCGGGTCGGAAAATATAAGTAATTTTATACTATTTCAAATGCACTTAAAATGAATCGATAATATTATTTCAAATATACCAAAAACTAAAACTCAAAAATCGAATAACCGCTGTAAACCGGAACACCTCGAAAAACAAAAGAAAATATTTTTCAGCCCCCTTCTTTTAAGGTGGGGTTATTGCAAAATTGAAAACTTTTTTAATAGTCAATCGTTTTTCCCAAACTTTATACACATATCTAGCATCAAAAAACAAAATGTTGAGAATTTGTTGAGCTATTTTTACTGAATATTTTAAATATTACTACAGATAATGCATTAATTTTTAATAAATTGCCACATATTTTCTAAAGTCTTCTGCGCACTAGACTTCAAAGCAGACCAACAAAAATTTTTGTATGTTTTCTTCAAAGCAAAGTGAACACTTTAACAATTTCAGAATCTTTGTATACCTTAATACTTGTTTTAAAACTACAAGACTGTAATAAACAATTTAATTATCAAAAAAACGCTATTTTCTATTATACATACATATGCTATGTTCTTTAAACAAAATAATTTCAAAATCAGAGATTGTTACTATGTGTTAGTATGTTTAAGAAACTATCCTGAAAGTTTAATCTCGATCCGTTGAAACCTAATGCGTAAAAGACTTCTAGAGTAGTGCCAAATGTAGTTCTGAGACAAGCACACTTTTGTAAGGAAAAAAGCTAATTTCCGAATATAATTCTTATTTATATTTTACAATCATCATTAAAATTATATTTTACTTTTATCTACTTACAATTACAGTTATACTCCTCTTTGGTGTAAAAGTGTCCAAAGAATACAAAAAGAACCGCTACCAATTCATTGGCACTTAGATTCGTCAAACTTTATAAATTATTCCAATATGAAATTACTTATTCTATTTAATTCTTTGATGACAAATCAATATGATTTGCTGTACATGACACTAAATTGATCATAATATTTTGAACATAAAAAACAGAAAAATTAAAACTCAAAAATCGAAAAATCGAAATATAGCTCAAACAACACTATACTATACACAGTATTTACTATAATTATTTAGCAGATTATCCTACACTCGCTAGTACGTATTAATCGGCATAGTGCGTTTCTTACACATAAGAATTGTACACGTAATTATTGTGCACAATTTAGCATTGATCAAATATATCTATATATAATTTGACCAATGCTAACTTGTGTACAATAATTACGTGTATAATTCATATGTGTAAGAAACGCGCTATGCCTATTAATCGATAAATAGCAATAACTGCTATTAATGTAGCATTTACTACTAAAATAAAAGTAATTATTGCAATTGTGCAACTAAGTCTCGCCATTACCATACGAAATGTTGTAAAGTTTCAGATAAAATGTTGCTGATATACTTCAGTTATCGTCGAAGAAAGAAAATCGATTTTTTTACAAAATTATTTTTCTCTCAACAAATGAGAAAGGTCAAGACTCAAAATTTTACTGAGCAGTCTGTTCCATATTCCTACTCATCTAAAATTTTTTTCCAAAATTTTTCGTCGTGTGTTTCTGAGATATAACCGTTTAGACAAAAAATAACGTTTTCGCGTATAACAAAAAAAGGGATTGACCTCATCGAAACTTTATGGTCGGAAAAGATAGGTACGAGGGTAGTTCAATAAGTCTTTAGAATAAAGTATAAAAACAATTTTTTTTGGGTAATTTTTTTTTTATTTTTCAACATAATCTCCTTGGAGCTCTATACACTTGGTCAATCGCTTTTTAAGTTTTTTTAATCCTTCAGAAAAGTGCGTTTTCGGAAGTTCCTCAAAATAAGCACTTACAGAGGCAATGACGTTTTCGTTGTCCGTAAATCTCTGTCCACCGAGCCATTTTTTCAAGTTTGGAAATAAGAAAAAGTCACTGGGGGCTAAATCTGGTGAATACGGTGGGTGTTCGACCAATTCGAATTTTAGTTCTTCAATTTTAGCCATTGAAACGAAGCATGTGTGAACTCGGGCGTTGTCGTGATGAAAGAGAATTTTTTTTCTCGCCAAATGTGGTCGTTTTTTTTTAATTTCTTCTTTCAGCTGCTCTAATAATGATGCATAATACTCACCAGTAATTGTTTTACCCTTTTCCAAGTAGTCAATAAGTATAATTCCACGTGCATCCCAAAAAACTGTAGCCATAACCTTACCAGCTGACTTTACGGTCTTTGCCTTCTTTGGAGCTGGTTCGCCTGTGGAAATCCACTGTTTGGATTGATCCTTTGTCTCAGGAGTGTAGCGGTGTATCCATGTTTCATCCACAGTCACAAATCGACGGAAAAATTCCTCAGGATTCCGACTTATGCGCGCCAAAACAGCCTCAGAGGCGACCACTCTATTGCGTTTATTCTCAGCTGAGAGCAAACGCGGCACCCATCTTGCCGATAGCTTTTTCATGCCTAATTTTTCATGTAGAATTGAAACAACTGCACCTATAGATATCCTTGTGGCCTCAGCTAACTCACGCACTTTTAATCTTCTATCCTTCAACACCATATCGTGGATTTTATTAATGATTTCGGGAGTAGTTGCTTCTACGGGCCTTCCTGAACGTGGTTCGTCACTTATTGATGTACGACCACGCTTAAATTCATTTACCCAGTTATAAACCGTTGCTAAGGCAGGGGCAGATGTGCCATGAACTGAGTCCAATTCATTTTTTATCTCATATGGAGTTAAACCCTTTAAATGAAAATGTTAGTTACCGCTCTGAACTCGTTTTTTTCCATTTTTCTTAACAAGCAATTTTTTTTTTTTCAATTGGTTATAAAAACACGTAAACTCAGAAAATGTGGACTGTGACTGCACCATATATCTAGTCGGGAGTGGTGCTGACTGAAAACAGATGATTTGGAGCGATTCGCGCGCCATCTGTTGGTCATTCTAAAGACTTATTGAACTACCCTCGTAATTTTATGTTCTTTCTTTTTTTTTTTTTTTTTTTTTTAACGTCGCCATGTTTGTGCTCCCACGTGGTGCTAATCGACGACGGGGGTCTGCGGTGTGTTTGTAAACAAAGCACATGTAATTTTTACAGAGGTGCTTGTATCAATCGGCAGGGACTAGGATTCGAACCCGGGTCACCGGCGTGGGAATCCGACACTCTACCGACTGAGCCGCCGCAGGCCCTTTTATGTTCTTTCAAATGCCTTTTTGTTGGATCTATGATATTATTTCTAAGGTATTAAAAAACCCGAACAACTAAAACTCAAAAATACAAAAACCGTGTGTGTGTATGAAAGTGGTTCAGCATTATTCTGCATATACACGTGAAACTTAATGTTTCAGGACACATGTTTTTTGTTTTTCTTAAACGAAAGCAGCACAATAATTTTTTTCTTTATTTATTCGTTTTTGTTTCCTATCGGTTTTTTTTATATTTACGATTTAGTTTTTCGGGATTTTTATACCCGAGAAATAAGATTATCGATCCAGTAAAAAGGCATTTGAAAGAGAATAATATTACTTAACTTTTCTGACCTGCAAGTTTGGATAAGGTTATTCCCTTCTTTTGTTATACACGAAAACGTAATTTTCTTCTAACTGATTATATTTCGAAAACGATGACGGAAAATTTTTGAAAAAATTTGAAATTATTAGGAATATGGAGAAGAATGTTCAGTAAAGTTATTGAGTCATGACTTTTTTCTGTAGTAGAGAAAAAAATTATTTTGTAAAAAAAATCGATTTTCTTTCTCCGACGATAACTGGAGTAAAACGGCAGCATTTTATCTGAAATTTTACAAAAAGGTTGCTTATTACTATCTTTTATTATGAGATATGGAGGTTATATATTTATTGAAATTTTGCATGTTTTACCAACCAGGTCTCATTTTTTTCGTCTTAAAATGAAGATTCATAATTCAACTTGTTTTCTTTATAACAATTTTTCGGTGTTTAAATTTTCTTTTTTTTTTGTTATATTAGAAATTTTATGATAAATCTATTGTAAATTCATTAAAAAGAGTATAAAATTACCTACCTTTTACAACCGTAAATTTTGTATAGGCTCTTTCCTTTCTCCTAAATAATTTTTAGAATAAAAAAGTGGCTACACGGAGGGAAATGGTCTAGTAAAAATTATTATTTTATATGGTAATGGCGGAACTTAGTTGCACAATTGCAATTATTACTTTTATTTTAGTAGTTAATGCTACATCAATAGCAGTTATTGCTATTTATCGATTAATATGTACTAGCGAGTGTAGGATAATCTGCTAATTAAGTATAGTAAATATACTAGTATCAATTTAGTGTAAATTTTAGAAAATCATATTCATTTTTCACTAAAGAATTAAATATAATAAATAATTTCATATTGGAACAATTTATACAGTTTGAGGAAGCTAAGTGCCAATGAATTGTAATCGGATTTTTCTCTTTTTTTTGTGTATTCTTTATACTGTATTTTTTTGTACTAGAATTTCCGTGATTTTGACGTCATTTATGCACTATTTTCTTTTATTCTTTTTACTATGTTTTGTGGGTATTACTATGTATTGTGGGTACCAAAAACATAGTAAAAAGAATAAACGAAAATAGTGCATAAATGACGTCAAAATCACGGAAATTCTATATATAGAGATTATATATATCTCTATATATATAATCTCTATATATAGAACTTTCGTGATTTTGACGTAATTTATGCGCTATTTTACGTTATCTTACGTTACTTTTACGTTATTCTACATTTCATTACATCTAGGAATCAGAACTTTCTCCATATCTCTCTTTATTTTGGCGAATTCTTTGGAATTTTCCATGATTTTTACGTGATTTGTGCACTATTTAACGTTTACATTACTTTTAGACTACGCTTATACTGCGTTTACGCTACGTGTACGCAGAGTTTACGCTACGTTTACGCTGCGCTTGCGGTACCTTTACGCTACATTTACGCAACATTTACGCTACGTTTATGCCACGTTTACGCTACGTTTACGCTACGTTTACGCTACATTCACGCTACGTTTATGATACGTTTACGTTGCGTTTACGTCGCATTTGCGTTGCGTTTAAATTGCGTTTACGCTGCGTTTAGGTTGTGTTTACGTTGCGTTTACGTAACGTTTTTTCTACGTTATTTTTGCCTATTTTTTTAAAGTTATCGTTTTCTTACGTGATTAATGTGCTACTTTACGTTATTACACGTTACTATATGTTTCTTTACATCTAAGAATCAAAACCTTCTCCATGACTCCTTTTTTCTACGTTAATTTGGCTTTTTTTTGGAATTTTTCGTGATTTTTACGTGATTTATGCGCTTTTTTACGTTATTATACATTGTTTTATTTTATTTTACGTTACTTATGAGCTATTTAACGTTATCTTACGATAATTTATGTTATTCTACGTTATCTTACGATAATTTATGTTATTCTACGTTATCTTACATCTACGAATAGGAACTTGTTCATATCACCCTTTTTCTACGTTATTTTGGCCTACTTTTCGAAATTTTCACTGTTATTTTTCGTTATATTAAGACTAATAATTCAGACCTTCTCTATATCTCCATTTCTCTGCATTATTATGGCCTATTTTTTTATCTTTTTTGTTATATTATCGTTATTTATTCAAGATTTAACGTTATTCAAGTTATTTTATGTTATTTAACGTTATTTTATGCTATTTTAGAATATTTTATGTTATTTATAGGTTACTTGCTGTTACTTTATGGTTGTTTTAAAGGGGACTTGCTTTACTATTTGCCATATGTTATATATTATACGGTTCCTACAACAAATAATTAGTTCAAAATATTATTAGATTGCTGTCGCAAGTTGCACCTGATTTAAAATTAATTACAGTATCCATAAATCTCACTATTATTATGAAAATAAATTTGTCAATATTTGTTAATTTTTAATCACTTATCAATTTTACATTAATTTATAACTTTTGCATTACAATACCTAGGAAAGCAAGATTATTATTCCGACACCCTGCAGTAACTGCTGTTTATTTATAAATTGCATAATTGTTTGTTATTTGTATGTTATCCTCATTATTTCGTGAGGTGTAACGTTATAATCATTTATGTAAAGTATGGATAATAACTAATAAGTTATTAAATTATATTATAAAACTATTTTTAACGTTGAGTTGAACACGATTTTTCATTATTTCATTAATTCTGGTATTTTATGGTGACGATAATTATGAAAATATATGCATTATGTAAAAATGCGGGGGTTGGCGTGCAAAGCGCTCAAGGGCGGTGCCCGGACCTAGCATATATATATATGCTAGGCGTGCGATCACGGATTTTCGGAACTACTCGATTCTATATACTTCGAGACATTGACCCTCTTCTTGTGCAGGGTTCTCATTATAAGCCGAAATTTGTTTGTCTTCCTTCGTGGACGCGTGAGCAAATTTTTTTTTATTTAAATGAGAATTGGGAGAATTATTACGGAATTAATATGTTATTATGCATAGATTTAATAGTACATTTCGACACGGGTGCGGAAGTAGACTATTTGCCTGATGTGATGTTTTCGCTCGAGCGAAGTGAGAAAGTCACATGAGATAAATAATCTTATACTTACGCACTAGTTTCGAACCGTATTTTATACCACGAGCGCCGAAAAATCATATTTAAGTTGTTATTTTGATATTAGAGTGGTATAAAAGAGCTTTTTTTTATTAGGTGGTCTGTCATCGAGAAAATTATTTTATCTTTTTTCTTAAAGTTGTGACTATAAGAGCGTACAACTCACTAGAGTACAAATTTAGATATATTCAAAATGAAAATTTCTCTCTTTCAGAGTCAATCTTGATCGTTATTAGTCTTATTTCTTGTGTTTACTTTTATTGTAAAGTTAAAATGAATGTATAAATATATATATATATATAAATATAACTTAAAATTTTCACTTTATTATTAGGATATTGTTAAAATTTATAAAAAGTTATATATATATATATAATTAATATGATTCATTTTAGAAAATGTTGTTTTTTGGTATTTACAAATGAACATGGTGTACATATTACGTTTAAAATTGAACAAAAATAACTTTTTATAAATTTTAACAATATCCGAATAAATAAGTGAAAATTTTAAGTTATATTTATATTTATATATATATATATATATATATATATATATATATATATATATATATATATTTATATATATGTATATATTTATTGTTACGTATGAATGGGAGACGAGATAGGCAGCGAAAAAAGTAGACGACAGGACTCGAACCCAGGTCCCCAGTGTGCGGGTCTCGTGCTCACACCACGGAGCTAACGTCTACGATGCAGGCCAAGTACATCGTAGTCCGGCTCCACTTGTCGCTGACTCGTCTCATATGCTCGCGCTGCAAGCGTTGCAGACGTATGTGTCTGTGACATTTATATATTAATTTTAACTTTATAATAAAAGTAAACACAAGAAATAAGGTTAATCACGATCAATATTGACTCTGACAGAGAGAAATTTTCATTTTGAATATATCTAAATTTGTACTCTAGTGAGTTGTACGCTCTTATAGTCACAACTTTCAGAAAAAAGATAAAATAATTTTCTTGATGACAGACCACCTAATAAAAAAAAAGCTCTTTTATACCACTCAAAATAACAACTTTGATATGATTTTTCGGCGCTCGTAGTATAAAATACGGTTCGAAACTGGTGCGTAAGTATAAGATTATTTATCTCATGTGACTTTTCAAATAGGCAATTAGTTTACTTCCGACCCGTGTCGAAATGTGCTATTAAATCTATGCATTATAACATATTAATTCCGTAATAACTCTCCTAATTCTAATTTAAATAAAAAAAATTTTGCTCACGCGTCTACGAAGGAAGACAAACAAATTTCGGCTTATAATGAGAACCCTGCACAAGAAGAGGGTCAATGCCTCGAAGTATATAGAATCGAGTAGTTCCGAAAATCCGTGCTGGCACGCCTAGGGAGGCTAATTCGTGTGTACTCTGCCTATCGTGCACATATGGGTGTAAAAATACGAGAGAGAGAGAGAGAGAGAGAGAGAGAGGGAGAGAGAGAGAGAGAGAGAGAGGCTGTGGAGGATGATACGTGGACGGTCAATGTTGGCGCGAGCCGTTCGATGATTTATATTGCGGGGCGTAAATGCCAGGCGCAGGCGCCCTGGCGGTTTATAACTTCGCTCCATGCGATGGTTCCCAGAACGTTATACTATAAACTACTATAGCGCGTGTTTCTTCTTTCTCGTGCTTCAGGAAGGTGTGGCCGAACTTTCGCGCAAACTTGAATTATCGATGCGTGAACGACTACAGTTGACAATTTGTCTTTTTCCGAGTTTTTTCGGTTTTCTTCACGCTGGTTTCGAGCGAATAAAATTGTCTAGCTCTGTTTGGAAACTTATTTTTATGAAAGCACTCGATTTTCCGAAGTTGATTAGTTACTCTAACATTAACGTTTCTGGCAGAATTTTAATATAAATATATCAGTTTATAATTTTCATTTTATATGATAATTTATATTCTTACGATTTTTTTAATGTTGACCATCTGTTAGTGATTATATTATCAAAACTTTGATAATTAACATACAAGGTCTATGCGCCATGTCATGATTCATTTGCAAGTAAAACTTTCAATGTTTTTTAGGAATTACTTAAAAACTGATACACTACAAAGAATAACTATACCGATGGGTCCTAAGAGAAAAGACTTATCTTACACATTACGATTAGAAAATACCTATCTCACGCGTTACTATTAGATGAGACCTATCTTACGCGTTGCGATTAGAAACGGACTATCTCCTTTGAGGTTGTTTTGCAGGCTCTATTCAATGCTGAAAATTTGTTATAAAATGATCTGACACCTTACTTTTAATGACGTGAAGATCATAATCTTACATCAATAGTATTAAAAATGACAATGAAAGTTATAGTTGAAAGTATCTTATAATAATTATATGACATCAAATTTAGTGCAAGAAATAACCTCAAAAGAGATAGTCTGTTTCTAATCGTAATGCGCAAGATAGGTCTTTTCTGATCGTAACGCGTGAGATAGGTCTTTTCTAATCGTAACGCGTAAGATAAGTCTTTTCTAATCGTAACGCGTGAGATAGGTCTTTTCTAATCGTAACACGTAAGATAAGTCTTTTCTCTTAGGACCCATCGATACGTATTATGTAAAATAAGAAAAATAGCAAAGAATATAGTGATTGCTAGTTTGTTCCGAATGTTTTTTCTGTATTTATGTAGTAGTATCCAATTCAGAAGTTTATATTATGGAGATGTGAGAGTGAACTAAAAATCCTTACCTTATCGGCATCACATTTATATTTTTTCTCTGCAATAAATAAATATTTCAAAAAAATTGCCATATTATGCCCTCCGTATTCTTATCAGGAACCTTCAATTAAATTTTCAAAAGCTTTCATTGTTAACTCTCGGAGAAAAATGCGTTTGAGAATTTAACTATAGTTGTATATATTCAAAGGCATTTCCTGGTAAAAATACGGAGGGCATAGTATGGCGTTTTTTAGAAATATTTATTTATTGTAGAGAGAAAAAATATAAATGTGATGCCGGTTACGTAGGGATTTTTACTTCACTTTCACATCTCCTTATGTCTCAATTTTAGTGTATTTATAAATTTTTTTTATTATTTATATACTTTTTATGCAAAAATATAGTATAATTTACAAATTAAATGCAGATCGTAATTTAGAATACATTTAACTTTTGATTACGATTGTGGCACAAATTACAACCTTAACACCGCAAGATCTTAAATCAATCAGAATGTGATTTAATTTAATTCAATTTAATTTAAGTAAAATAACATAAGTGAGGAACATATTTTACAATTATTTTTGAAATTATCTAAAAATTTGAAAAAGTATTATTGCTGTATTTTTATCTGGTTTTGCTTCTTATATACAGGTAAGTTTGAGGGTGTACACCCGATGGATAGTTATGCTTGGCGATCGTGTTCGACTATATATCTATATATACATATATATATACATATAATAAATATATATACTTTGTGGGCTACATTCAACAATCACTGTGCCTTGGGTGATATCTATGACGCTATAGATTTTTCCAAAAATTTGTTTTGTTGATTTGGTTAAATAATTTTTTTATTATAAAAATCGGGATTTAAAGGACAAAAACATGTCTTAAATAATTAAAAGAGATTGAAATAAAGGTTGTAACCTGGCATTGCCGCTATGCTCGAAAGGGTTAATGAAATAATTACATTTTTTTATATTTTCAAAGTATCTTATTTCCTTTGAAAAAATATTAAATGCCTTGCACAAAAAGACAAATTCTACTGAAACCGTAAACACTTATGATCATTTTCAGGATTTAATTTAGTCTTAAGGTGGCTCCGTCGCGTAGTTCCGTATTTACGCGGGACCCCGTGGGGAGCACACAATTTTGTTCTCTAATAACCAATGCAATTTTAATAAAAATGATTCAGTAAGAATTGTTAAACCTATTGACCTAAATATATATTACAATCCAAAGCACGATAAATTTTTGCTATAAAACTCTTATTCTATATTGGAGTATTAAAAAAAAACATAATAGCATTTTTATAGTTTGTAGGGTTTCATCATGGAGTTTCATGTTCTTTAAATTGTATAAAAAATAACAAAAGAAATACCTATATAATTTACTAACCTATTACGAAAACAAAATTGATTATACATTATTTACGTTTTCTCTGTTTATAGTAAACAAAATCTAAATTATATCACACTGCGAAATTATTTTGAACAACTTTATTATTAAAAGCTATTACACGTAAAATTATTGCAAAACTAGTATTTTTTTAATCACAATTATAAATCAATAATGTTTTAATTTTTAAAAATTAATAATAAATTTTAGAGAAAAAACGAAATCCACACTTCTTTATATACTCTAATGAACATATCCTAAAAATTTAATCCGGATTCAAAAATTAGGTGTGCACCAGGATGATATACCTCGTAACCCTATTTTTATTCAAATTTAACACATTTTCTAGGATAAGTCTAAATCTAAGAGAGGCAAATATCTGAAAAATTTGGTATAACTTCATAATATCAGTACAAATATGATGTGTAAGTATTAACTCATAAAAGTCAAAACTGTAGAAAAACTTTATTTCACTGGAGAGCCACCTTTAGTTAATATTATTAAGACATAAGCTTTTAAGCATAAGTCTTAAGGAATTAATCAAGTAATTACTTAAGAATTAACGGAATTTTTTAAAGTCATTACATAAATTATTACTTAAGTAATTGCTTATAATAGATTTCTTAACATTAGGGGTTTTATAAAATGCTTTTTCATGATCTAAACTAACTTCAATATTCTAATATCAAGGTTATGTTCAATAAAACTCGCTAAATCGACCGAAATACGACTGTATAGATAAACTATCAATGTTATTTAAGGACATCCGCATAGGCTGTGATACTAGTACCAACTTATAAGATGTAAAGTCTCCAATCAATGAGCGTTATTCTGTCGTTTGGTGGCGCTAGTGTCACACGTAGGTCAAAGCATTGCGAGAATATATGTATATGTTTGTAGGATGCGCAAGTATACATATATATATATATATATATACTCACAATGCTTTAACCCACGTGTCACACTAACGCCACAAAACGACTTGTAATTTGTAATTTGTATCCTTGTATCAAAACTCGAGTAAAGTCATTGAATTTGTCTTTTTTCACTGACAAAGGGAAGCAAGGTTGGTGTCCTTCTCCGATTTTTATGACACTTTGCGGGTGGATAGAGCATCAAAAAATATTCGATACGTGTTTTTTTAATTTTGCGATCTCGCAAATTTAGGGGGTGAAAACCACTCCCGAATTGATAAAAATACTTGTTTCTAACATTCAGCTTCAGATGTTTCATTCACGTGATTCTGATTTTTAGCCTCAAACTTATATAATGTGTGAAAACCGCTCTTACAAACACTAATATACAGAGTGTCCCATTTTAATCTATTCACGCCATTCTGATCTCGTTAGAATCGCATTCAAAAATAAGTTTTAACTGAAAGTTATTGAGTTTAGAGGATATCGTCGAGTGGTACCCTGCACTTTAACCTTGGGGTCCAATTTGAAGGTCATCGCAAGGACAACTTCGATTTTTTAAATAGGATCTTTTATTTTTTATCGAAAAGTGAGATTTGAAAGTTTTACATTTATTTCAAGGTCATTTTGATTTTACGACAATGAACTTTGGCAGTGCGATGTTTACGAAAAATTACTTGGTCGGTGATGTCAGGAGTTAGAAAGGGTCATATGGTGGTAACTTCTACTTTAACTTTGAGGTGGTAAGGGGACTTACATTAATCCAGCACCTCAATGTGGTCAGATATCTGCTGCATCCGAAGAATGAAATATCTGCTTGATGTTTGATAGAAAAACACATTTATCAGTTCCAAATGGCATTTAACGTTGATCTAAATAATAAGTAACCTTAATGCCAATATGACCATTTAATGTAGACACCATTTAATACCAAATTTTTTTGAAATAAGTGAAATCTAGGAAATTTATCCATATCTTTTGTAAATAGCAATTTTTGGCGACTCGTATAATATAAATAATTACTGATCCTATGTATTTAAAATAATATTTTATATACTATAGGTTTTGTAGTAAGATAGTTATAACTAAAATCTTAAAGTTATCAAAATTCGAAAACATGACAATTTAAAATTGTATTTGTCCTTTATTATATTTATAAATAAATTCATTATTTAAGATAAAGATACCACATATTCAAAACTAACTGTATAGTTAATCAAAATAAAAATATTGTTATTCACCAGAATTATAATTTCAAGGTACATATTCAGTACACTATTGATGTAGTAGTAGTAGTATTTGGTTGCAGGATGGTTAAGCGGCCTCTAACGAGGACGTGCTAAACCGGATCACTCAGGCTAGAACCCATTGTGCTATTTTCCTTCCTTTTTTTCTTTTTCCTGATGTTACCCTTATTTTTTGCCCGTCATTTTCCCTATACCCAGTTACAGATTTTCTTCCATTCCCCTGTAAGGAGGCTCCCGATACAACCTGCCCGGCTCCCGCGAGACAAGGTAATATGTTCTAAGTTACGACTGATGTATCCACAGGTCAACCGCCCGATCAATTTTTTAAGCTGTTGCTATTTGACACCCTGCTTCAACTCAGGTCTGATCGAAGGACCTACTTTCCACTTTGGAAGCTCGGTACTAGGTGTAACGGTATGCACTGCCTTTAAAAGTGTCCCCGTTGCTCCGTCACCTATTCCAGAATGCAAAGTTAAGAGAGAATCTGTAACTTGGTGGACCTATAGTTTTAGATGGGTTCCGAACCATCAGAGCAGCGATGAAAAATAAGCACATGCGATCTGAATAAAATTCAGAGCAGAGGTGTCGGCGAGACGACCGAGACCGGGAATCGATCCCGAGTTCCCGGGATGAGAGTCCAAGCCTCTACAGCCTCCCGAGTAGAAAAAATTGTCAGACCGCCTGACCAAATTTTTTGGCCTAAGTCAGGCTCCCTTGTGCGGCCCTAATTTGGGTGATGGCACGCTTGGCTGAGTCCATTATCAGGCAATAACCAAGCGCTAGTCCGGCTGAGTTGTCAACAATAAAAATATAAGGTAATGGAAAAACTTATAACGCACTGTTAAACTGTAAGTTAGTTAACATTATTAAGATTTAATTGTTCGAACTTTATAGCGAAATGACACAGAAATATATAAAGACTTTAAAATCTTCATTAAAAGTTACTTATTTATTCGTTAAAATTGAGGTTAGAAAGCTATGAAACATATACAAATTCATGTCGAGTCTAAACTTAAGCTTGATCGATAATGCACTTTTGTGTCTTAAACGTCGCAGCAAATATGTTATAAAACTTAAAACTTTACAATTTTTATTTTTAGATCCAACAAATATTTCTTTTATATTGAAGTTTATACAAGTTGAAAAATAATATTCTTTTTATACTACAAGAATATTATAAGTTTGTGTTAATGTGAATTTGGCGAAATCCCATATTATGAAGTAAAAATAATTTCTGCAATTTACAATCAAGACTATCAAGTATGAAATATTATATTTCACAAGGAGAGTCCACGACCTGCGGGAAACGGTTTTCGATGAGGAATTGGGAAATGGTTTCTGGTATCTAAAAATGATGCCTAGCAGCCGTAGTTTCATCTCATAGGCCCTTGGAGTCAAGATATGACCTTTTGTAATAAAAATACACGTTATCTTAGTAAAAAATGGAAAGAGCTTTAATGTGAGCTCTGTTTCATCATTAAAACTGTAATTTTGTTACAAAGTTATGAACAATGAAAAATTATGAAAAAAAATGCATGAAAATTTGAAGATTTTCAGCTCTTTAAAATGAGTAGTATTTCATGCATTTTTCTTCAGCATTTTTGATTGTTCATAACTTTGCAACAGAATAATATTTCTATATGAAACAGGGCTCAAATTAAAGATTTTACTGTCAACTTTTTTATCTTATTACATTATTTCTCTAAAAAAAATACTTGCAGAGTTATGATTCAAAGTACAGGTACCATTTTTTACTGTAATAACGCGTATTTTTAATACAAAAGGTAATATCTGGACCCCATGAAACTATAAGATGACACTACGAGTACAAGCATCAGTTTTAGGTACCAGAAGCCACATTGAAACCCGTTTCCCGCAGGTCGTGGATTCTCCTTGTCAGTTAATTAGTCTAAATAGTCAGTCTTTTAAAAGCTTTATAATATATAAGTCAACTCGATAAGTCAAAGCTATAACTATTTTTTTCTTACTTCTTTGATTACAAGAGACTTATATAACAAATTTCAGCTGAAAAATCTTTTTATTAGATGAAATAAGTTTGCTAGAATTAAAAGTAATATGTAATTTCTGTCTACTATAAGAATAAACTTATAGCCACAAAATTTCAATCTCTTTCGTATATAGTTTATTATCTCCTTCAAAATTCTAGCATTTAAAACCTGTACTATGTACTACAACTAGACAAAATAAGGAAGTAAACAGTGGTAACTTATAATTATGCTCTAATAGCATAATAATGAATACAAAAGGAAATTTTATGTTGAAAATGTTTGGTTTATAACAAAAACAGTAAAATGTTATTCTCTACTATAACTGCTTTTATTAAGTACAAATATACTATATACACAGAAAATAATAAAAAGTATAATATGTACTTTATATTTGATCCTCATATATTTATATTATTGATATTATTTCTTCGCTACAATGTGTAAGACACAAACAATCTATCAAGCTAGATTATACATAAATTTGAATATTGTTCATGCCTTAACCTTAATTTAATCTCAGTTTTAAGAAATAAACAAATACCTCCGAATTAGGCCCGGATTTTCGCCTGATGTCAATTTCTACTCGGGCTGAGCCACCACTCTTACGATAATCTATGAAAAGATGCTTAAAATATAACCGTTTTTTACACCATGCACATCTTATTATTGCTATTTGTCGATATACGTCACAAATCGGTTCCTGTTCGATGTTAAAATAAAATTCAACTGGATTTTGGAAGTTTATGGGTTTAGTCACAACATAACCACTTTTGTACCATCCATATTTAAATACATCTTGAAATCTTGGTGATGAAAACGGACTATACATTAGAGATTGTAGTCTTATAATGTTGTTTCTTTTATATAGATTCGCGTTATTATTATATTCACGCAAGATTACTATATCTAATAACTTTCTAACAAAGTTCTTAAAAAAACAGTTTTTTTGTAAAATTTTTAGTCCATTGAATCGCTTATTTTACGGTGGATGATATCAGTTGCTTGGCCTTAAAGAGATGTTGTGTCCAAAACTTTAATAGCTGAGTAACGATTACATAATAATACTGTAATATATAAATAAAACACATTACAGGGTATTCAATTTTAATTTATGCATGCTATTCTCTCATGAGGATCGCATATATTCAAATGAAATTTTTAAATGAAAGTTTTAGAATCTCTCTAAATCCTGCATCCTTCATTAAAGTAATGTTTTCTTAAACGCCATACTGTCAAAATTTATCGTCCAAAATTCAAAGCTGGATTAATGTGAGTCCCCTTACCACCCCAAAGTTAAAATAGAAGTTATCACCTATGAATCTTTCTAACTCCTGCAAAATCGCTCCAAGTAATTCTTCTTAAACATCGCACTGTCAAAGTTCTAAAGATATCCTTAACTCAGGCCATGATGACCTATTTAAATGTAAAGTATTCAAATCTCCATTTTCAGTGAAAAATAAGAGATCCTATTTAATAAATACAAGTAGTCATTGCGATAACCTTCAAATTGGATCTCAAAGTCAAAGTGCAGGGCACCATTCGATGATATCCTCTAAACTCAATCACTTTTGGTTAAAACTTATTCTTGAATGCGATCTTAACGAGATCAGAATGACGTGAATAAATTAAAATGGGACACTGTTGTAAGAGCGGTGTTCACACATTATACAAATGTGGGGGTAAAAATCATATACACGTGTCAAACATTTTTTGATCCTATTTTTCGAGTCATTTTTCATACAAATTATTATAATACTTCCATATTTTACTATCTGAAGTCGATGTACTTTGAATATTAAAAATCAGTATTTTTAACGATTCGGGAGTGGTTTTTACCCCCTAAATTTGCGAGGTGGCAAAAGTAAAAAAACACCTGTCGAATATTCTTTGATACTCTATCCAACATCAAAGTGTCATAAAAATCGGTAAGGGACGACAACCTGCCTTCCCTTGTGAGATGTAGGGGAGCATTTTGGGCATAACTTTATATTGATTCGATGCAAATTTATATTTAAAAAAAGGTATTTGTTCCTTGAATAGTCCTCTACAATGAAAGAAATTGGCTGATATCAAATCCTATCATCCAAATAAATTATAATCATAAATACAACTATACAATCATATATCGGTCGATTTAGAAGTTTTATTGAACAAACCTTCATAGTAGACCACATTAAGGTGGTTCTATACTCAAAAAGTCAAATTCTACCAGCTTACGAAACAACGCTCTGAATTTCAAATATGTTAAATGTAAGCATATCAGAAAGTTAGTTATGCATTTTGATGAAAAAATTAAAACATACAAAAGTTTTTAAATGTGAATGTAATAAGTATTACTGAATTATCTTATCAACAAAGTTAAACCTCATGCGCATGGAGCATCATGAACATAAAAAAATGTATATTGAGAAAAATACATTTAAAGTTTTTATTTTCTATGCTACATAATGTTAATTACTTTATTAAAATAAATGATTTTAAACTATGATATAACCCAATCCTTCCGTGGTTGCCTGGGTTGACGCGTGGCCGAGGCATAGAATTCCTGACATGAGGAAGCGCAGTGGTCCTCTCGGTAGGGCTTGTAGCCGGATGACTTGCCAATTTGCCCAGAAGTCGGAAGGTGACTAAATGGTAACCGAGCTCACTCTTATTCTTATAATCATTACCCTACACTTACCACACGCACTACACTCAACAAAATACTGAAACATCTTCTCTCGGGCGGTACGCTAGTCGTGAGGCAGATGCACAGAAAACCAGCCGACCCGATTGTTCTCGCGCCGGAACACGCTGGGAGTGTCCGGACCCCTGTCGGTTGTTCCCATCAGCATGGGCGAAGGACTGATGTGAGCCTAGCTCTGCCGAGGCCGTTAGTTTCAGTGCGGGATCAAAAGCCGGCCGCTTCGGACCCGGCAAAATTCGCCGAGACGGTCCTACGACGAAAGAAGGGGTACCTAGACAGGGCAATCGACGAAGGTATGAATGAAGCGCTGGGAGACGCTCTGACATCCCAACATAACCCAGGGACGTCTGACGACTCCATGGAAATGTACGTGGAGGAAGAAGATGGGACGTTTTCTTAACCGGGAGACAGTCAATTTCTCTCATTTTATGAATGTCGCGGGGAGGGACAGGGATACTTCTCCTTTCCGTACGGAGATGAATGCGCCGGTTCGAATACGCGTATAAATGAGACGGGTTAGATCTGACGGGGGGATCTAAAATTATGAATTTTTAAATTTGTTTCAGGTCAAGGCAGCAGCGGTTGTCGAGACGAAACTAGTATGGCACGACCCTGAGGTAATGTGATAAATAGTACCTGGATGAGTTCTACCAGAAGAGAAAAGGGTGGTAGGTTTTAGAGGGTCGGTTTGCGATGCAATGGCTGTGTAGTTTTTTTTCGCGTTTTTGTTTATTTTATTTTTGTTCCATATTATACACATGCCGGATGCATCCCCAACCAGCCCCACACTATTCAGCTGTGTGGACCCAGTCGGGTGTGCCTTCGGAGGTATTCCTACATACTCTAAAAAGAAAAAGCTATACATTTGCATAAGTTTAAATTACAAAATTTAAATATATACATATATCTCGACCTATTAATAAGCTAAGTGCCAATAAATGGCATCGGCTTTCATGTAAAAACATAAGGAGTTATGTTGAAAAGAAAAGGTGTTTCTTTTCCTAATATTATACGCATCTGGGGAATAACGATTTATATCTAAAGAAATAGGTTTGAAATAGGGGTAGAAATAATTAGTTATTATTTATGTGATAATTTAGTGAATAATTGTTTTTTCTAAGTGCATTTAAATTATTTTATTTATCATTAATTGTTGTGATATACGAGGAAATCCGCCGGACTTATATTATCCTTTAGTGTCTGAACACTCTGAACTGTAAGACTGTTGATCATTTTAATATTATTTACTAATATACCGGATCATTGTTAACTTTCCTCGCGGTGAGGCTGCTGGCGTCGCCGTTAGTAGATCATAAGCAATTGTTTAAGTAATTACTCTTTGCGCCCTTCTTCTGAGGCGTTTCGCTTCCGCTCTCAGTTGCGCTATTTCGTCCGACCACCAGCAAGCAGGGCATTTGCCATGTCGCGATCCCTTGCGCGGCATGGATGAGTTGCAGGCTCGGCGAATCAGACCCATAGTCTCCCTCACGAGGGCATCCACTCCGTCCCTGTCTTCGGCGTCTTCGTCGCTGGTAAATTTCCCTGCCCTTCGAGCAGTACCTCGACTAGTTTTTCCGTGTTCAGCCTGGCCAGATTCCATCGCGATGCCTTTGTCGCGACTCTTTGAATCATCCCAATATGCCCTACCCTTCTTAATGTCTACGTGTTACCAACGTTGAGAACTATCAGGCCGAGTTTAGATACCATCTCCATGATGGACTTTCCTCTGCTTTCTGGCACTGGCATGCCCCACTCCAATGCTGTCGCATATACTCTGAGTCAGAAGTCTGTTGGCTAATTCGACTCTATGGAGGTTCGCTTAAAGGACCGTTATGCGGTCCATCATTAACGCATGGCTTTGGATGAATCTGCCTAAGCGTTACGCGAAATGCTCTACACTGCCCTGAGCCCGGCGTGTGGCCCAGCTGTGCTAGGTCTACTTTCAGGTCAGTGCACAAGACGCACTTCGCCTCGGTAGCCTTGCAGGCTCCTCCTTTGTGACCTTCTGCACCACATTTGTAACAGGCCTTGCTTATGTCTGGGCCACGACAATCGCGCGCTTGATGTCCGTAACACAGACATCTGAAGCACCGCTGGAGCCGCTACCAACTTCTCAGTCGGCAGTTCATATAACCGACTTTCAGGCGATTCTTCTCAAGGAGGAACTCTGCCTTTTCCTGGTTCATCTCTACGATGGCCAGTCGCTGGTCTCTACTGTTGGGCTTGGTCAGCGAAACGCTAATCTCACCCGTTGAGACTCCTGCTTCGTCGAAGACCCTCTTGATCGCCGTCTCCACTTCTTCTTGTCTTAGGCGTCAGGATCTTTACGGCCCCCGACGTGCCCAATACCTTCTTGATGGAAAAACTTAATATAAGTCGTTGGACACTCTGCTGTGACCTTTTCACGGCATTTGAGAGAACGTCCGCTTAGGTGACTCCATCCCTCCGTCAATTTACTTTACGACGTCCTGGACTGCTATCTGCGGGCGGCTGGGCTATTTCTTGCCACCCGTCAATATCTGTGAAGGAAGCTGCTCCACTACCGCCATTGCTTCCTGTCAAGTTTGGGATTTACCTGCTTCCTGGTTCATCTCTTTATTACATTGGGACATTTTCTTTCTTGATTGTTTAACCGGCGCATCGTACATAGGGAGGCGGGCGGAAATAGCTGGGAACGGGTGTACCCTATGGTACTTTGATCTTACCCCAGTTCCCTGGGACCAGCCTTTATTTTTCCGGTCCCGAAAAACACGAACGGACCAGGGCTAGCCCGGAGTAACAGGGGTTCCGATCTCCCTGCCCAATACGCAGTTCCTGATCAGGGTCCGAAGTGGCCGGCTTTTGATCCCGCACCGAAACTAACCGCCTCGACAGAGCTAGGCTCACATCAGCCATTCGCCCATGCTGATGGGAACAACTGATAGGGGTCCGGACACTCCCGGCGTGTCCCGACGCGAGAACAATCGGGTCGGGTGGTTTTCTGTGCATCTGCCTCACGACTAGCGTACCGCCCGAGAGAAGATGTTTCAGTATTTTATTGAATGTAGCGCGTGTGGTAAAAAAGCTCGGTTACCATTTAGCTACCTTCCGACTTCCGGGCAAACTGGCAAGTCATCCCCGCTACAAGACCTACCGGGAGGACCGCTACGCTTCCTAATGCCAGGACGTCTATGCCTCGGCCACGCGTCAACCCAGGCAACCACAAACAAACAAACAAACAAATAAATAAACAAACAAACAAAAGAACAAACAAATACACAAACAAATAAACAAATAAATAAATAAATATAATACAAAAATATAATAAAAATGAAAAAACGGTATAAAACAAAAACGAATAGATGAATCTTAATCTTTTGTTTTAATTTCAAATCTTCATAAAAACAATAAAAATAGAGCTGAATTGCTCAAAAATACAGCATTATACTCAAGAATAAAGCGATTAAAAATTTATCGAAAATAAATAGATAATTGTGAAAGTGAAAAACGTTATAAGTCAACAAAGAATCGATAAATCTTAAAAGTTATTTTTGAATCTACGTCGAAATACATAAAAATGAGCTTTGATTGGTAAAAAACTGCCGTGTATTATGCAAAAAATTAGCGATCAAAATTTTTTTGAAAATATAATATATAAAAAGGGAAAAACGATATAAAACAAAAACGATGTGATGAATTTTTAGAATTCATTCAGATTTAAGCTCTTCATTAAAAGACAAAATAAAGAAGTATTCTTCGGTAAAAAATTTCCGTGTAATACCCAAAAAATAAGCAGTCAAAAATTTGTTGAGAATAAATATAGCCTCGAATATCTCCAAAAATAAATGAGCCCATGATCTGGGCAATGAACTTCCAAGATGTAGTAAAAATCTACCTTTCTGAAAAATTTCAGAAGGAATAATGCCGTTTCACTCAAGTTATCGTTTGCAATAGATAATCGGTTTTTTTGTACAAAATGATTTTTTTTTCTCATGTATAGAAAAATAAAATGACTTACACAATAATCTTCTTAATTATCCTGATTAGCTCAATTTTTTAAAAAAATTTTTCATTATATATTTCAGAGAAATCGCTATTCAAACAAAAAATAACATTTCCGTGTATAACAAAAGAAAGGAAAAAAATATCGGGTGGTAGAAGATAGGTAATTATATGCTCTTTCAAATGCATTATCAGTCAATCG